>PVKH010032558.1:0-12146 GCA_004027955.1 Chaetophractus vellerosus | reverse complement strand
GCGACCTGCCCTGCCCGTGGCGGCTCTTGCCATGTCCATGGCAGCTTCTTGCCCTGCCCACGGCGGCTCCGGCCCGCCCATGGCGGCTTGCCATTCTCAAGGCAGTCTGCCCGCTAGGAGAGGTCCCCGGGAATCGAACCCAGGGCCTCCCATGTGGTATGCCGGCGCCCTATCCACTGGGCTATCGAGCCGGCCCCTTTCTGAGCAATTTTTTAGGAGGCTGTTGATATAACAATAACAACTTTCAAATGTTTTATTGCAGTAAATCTACACAAATTTTAAACTGAAAAAAAAAACCTGGGTATTTATTTAGTTATTTAGAAATAAACATAATAAACATATCACATGTTGATACATTTTTTACAAAGATTAACTATATTTAAAAAATAATTTATCAAAAGAGTAGAATAGTTTTATATTCTTGAAAACATTTTTAATAGCTGGCTCAATAGAAGACAGCTGACTCTCATATATCTTATGCTTTTAATCTGTTGTGATATCACACATTATGAAACCTCTGGAAAGCACTCTATACTCAAGAGAGTATAAAAGTGATAAAGGGAAGTAATAGCTTATTATTACTAAGAAAATAGTCTCGATTTGTGGAACCCATGAAAGAGTTTCAGGGATCCCCAGGACCACAGTTTGAGAACTAATTTTAATAAATTTTGTTAAAAATTTTTGTCTTGAGATAGTTGTAGATTCACATGTAGTTATGATAAATAATTCACAGAAATCCCTTATACCTTTTATTCCATTTCCTCCTATGATAGCATCTAGCAAAACTATAGTACAAAATCACAACCAAGATATTAACATGGATAGTCAAGATAGAGAATATTTCCAACACCATAAGCAAAAACCCTCATGTTGCCTTGTTATAGCCTTGCCCACTTTGCCCCCACCCTAACTCCTGGCAACCACTAGTCTATAACTTTGTCATTTCAAAAATGTTATATAAATGAAGTCATGCAGTGTGTAACCCTTTGGGATTCACTCTTTTCACTCAGCATAATTATCTGGAGATTCATCCAGATTGTTCCATGTAACAATAATGCATTACTTTTTATTGTTGAGTACTATTTCATGTTATAAATATACCAGTTTCTTTAGCCAATCACCTGTTGAAGGGTGTCTTGTTTGTTTCCATTTTTTGGCTATTACAAATAAAGGTGCTATAAATATTCATATATAGGTTTTTATGTGAACATAAATCTTCCTTTCTCTGATAAATCCCCAGGGGTTTAAGTGCTGTGTCATAAGGTAGTTGCATGTTTAGTTTTTTTGGAAACTGCCAAATTGTTTTTCAGAGTGACTGTGCCATTTTACATCCACACCAGCAATGTACGAGCTATCGATTTCTCTGCATCCTTGCCAGCATTTTGTATCTTGACTATTTTTTTAGCCAATTTTTTAGGTGTGTAGTAGTATCTCATCATGGTTTAATTTGTACTTCCCTAATGGCTAATGATATTGAACATCTTTTCATATGCTTATTTGTCATCTTTATGTCTTCTTTAGTGAAATGTCTTATCCATGTATTTGCCTATGTTCTAATTGGACTGTTTGCTTCTTTTAATGCTAAATTTTGAGAGTTCTTTATATATTCTAGGTACTAGCTAGTCCCTGGTTGGATATGGAATTTGTAACTTTTTCTCCCACTTGACAGTTCATCTTACCCTCTTAACAAGAAACTTGCAGAGGCAAAGCTTTTAATTTTGATGAAGTCCAGTTTGTCAATTTTTTTCTTTTATTGATCATGATTTTGGTAACAAGCCTGAGAACTCTTTGCCTAGCCCCCTGCAGATTTTTCCTATATTTTTTCTAGAAGTTCTATAGATTTACATTTTATATTTAAGTCTGTGATTCATTTTAAGCTAATTCTTTTAAAAGCATGATACTAGATCAAGGTTCAATTTTCTGCCTATGGATGTCCAATGCTCCAGCACCATATGTTGAAAAAATTCTTCTTGTTTTTGCAACTGATTTTGAAACTTTGCCAAAAATCAGTTGCACAAATTTGAGTGCGTCTATTTATGAGTTCTCTATTCTATTCCAATGATCTATGGTTTATCCTTTCACCAATACCACCCAATCTTGATTACTGTAGTTATGTAGTAAGTCTTGAAATTGGGTGGACTGATTCTTCCCACTTTATTCTTCTTTTAGGAAATTGTTTGGATCTTCTAGTTCTTTTACCTTTCCTTACAAAATTTAGAATAATATTGTCTATATCTGCAAAAAATATCACTGAGATTTTGATAGGAATTGCAATAAAACTGTATATCAATTTAATGTTGTCATTTCACCAGTTTGAGAGACTATCAAGAGCTTATCTTCCCTTACAGTTCTTAATCTTCCTTCATTTATAATTGTCTTTAATATTTCTTCTATATTCATGTAGAATCACATCAGATGGTATACAAGTTTTTGCTTTAACTATCAAATCATTAAACATAATTTAGAAAGCTCAAGAGGAGAAGAAAAGCCCATTGCATTTACCCATATTTTTGCTTACTTTGTTCTTCCCACTTCCTGATTTTCTATGATTTTTTATCTTATCATTCCTTTTATATTTAGATAACTTCTTTTAGCCTTTCTTTTTAGGGTGCCTCTTTCATTTCTGGCTTCGTTTCAATTGAGTTTTTTGCTCATTATGGGTCATTTTTTTCTACTGCTTTTCATAATTAGTAATTTTTTGTTAAATATCAAATATGAATTTTACCTTTTGGGTTCTGTATTTTTGTATTACTATAAATATTTTAAAGCTTTGTTTCAAAGGCAGTTAAATTGCATGGAAATAGTTTGATCCTTTGGGTCATGACTTAAAATTTATTAGACATGACTAGAGCAGTGCTCAGTCTAAGGCTAATTATATTGAGGCAAAACCCTTTGAATACTCTACCTAATGCCCTGGACTGGCCAGTAGGAGCATTCTTTACCCTGGCCTTATGTTAGTACTGTGTACTTTTACTTCTAAAATCCTTTCAGAAGGTTTTTCCCTGAGTAGTTTTTCCACATGCAAGCACTGTTCAGTACCCCCAAAAAATACTTGATGGGGACCTTCTATCAGTGAGACCGTACAATATTCGTCCTTTTGTGTCTGGCTTATTTCACTCAACATAATATCCTCAAAGTTCCTCCATGTTGTCATGTGCTTCCCCAATTGATTTCTCCTTACAGCTTATTCCATCGTATGAATATACCACATACTGTTTATCCATTCATTGGTTGTTGGACACTTAGATTGTTTCCATCTTTTAGCAATTGTGAATAATGCCATTATGAAAATCAGTGTGCACATATCTGTTTGCGTCCTTGCTTTCAGTTCTCCTGAATATATTCCTAGTAGTGTATTACTGGATCATATGTCAGTTCTATGTTTAGTTTCCTGAGGAACTGCCAAATCATCCTTCACAGAAGTTGTGCCATTTTATACTACTACCAACAGTGAAGGAGTGTTCCTATTTCTCCATATCCTCTTTTTCTGTTCTTTCAATAATGGCCATTCTGTATGCGGTGAAATGATATCTATTGTAGTTTTGATCTGCATATCCCTAATAGCTAGTGATGTTGACCATCAAGTGCCTTTTGGCCATTTGTATTTCCATTTTGGGAAAATGTCTTTTGGCCATTTGTATTTTTTGCATTTCTACAAAGAAGGATATTGTAATTTTTATTGGGATTGCATTAAATCTGTAGATCAATTTGGGTACAATTTATACTTTATGATATCCAACTCATGAACACGGAATATCCTTCCATTTATTTAGATCATCATTGGTTTCTTTTAGCAATGTTTTATAGTTTTCTGAATACAAGTCCTTTATGTCTGTTGTTAAATTTATTCCAAATTATTTATTCTTTTAGTCACTATTGTAAGTGAATTTTTTTTCTGGCTTCCTCCTCAAATTGCTCATTAGTAGTGAATAGAAATGCTATTGATTTTTGAATATTAATCTTTATCCTGTCACTTTGCTGAAATTGTCTCCAAGATTTAATAGTTTTGTTGTAGGTTTTTTAGGATTTTCTAAGTTTAGGATCATATCATCAGCAAAAAATGAAAGTTTTACTTCTTCCTTTCTTGTTTGGGTGGCTTTTATTTCTTTTTCTCTAGCACAATATTGAGTAACAGTGCAAAGAGTGGACATTCTTGTCTTGTTCCTGATCTCAGTGGGAAAGCTGTCAGTCTTTCTCCATTTAGTACAATGTTAGCTAAGGGTCTTTATACATGCACTTTATCATATTGAGAAAGTTGCCTTCTATTCCCATCTTTTGGAGTGTTTTGGAGTGTTGTATTTTGTCAAATGCCTTTTCTGCATCAATTGAAATGCCCATGTGATTTTTCTTCTTCAATTTATCTATACAGTGTATTACACTTATTGATTTTCTTGTGTTGAACCATCCTTGCATACCTGGTAAAAAGTCCACTTGGTCATAATGTATAATTTTTTGATGTGCTTTTGGATTCGGTTAGCAAGTATTTTGCTGAGGATTTTGCATCTGTAGTCATTAAAGAAAATGGTCTGTAATATTCTTTTTTTGTACTATCTTTATTTGTTATTAGGTTATTAGCTTCATAGAATGAGTTTGGTAGTGTTCCTTCCTGTTCAATTTTTTGGAAGAGTTTGAACAAGATTGGTATTAAATCTTCTTTAAATGATTGGCAGAATTCACCTGTGAAGCCATCCGTTTTTCATTTTGGGGAGGTTTTTGATGACTGTTTCAATTTCTTTATGTGTGATTGGTTTGTTGAGGTCTTTTATTTCTTCTAGGATCAGTGCTGTTTGTTCATGTGTTCCCAGAAATTTTTTCATTTCATCAGTGTTGTTTAGGTTATTGACATACAGTTGTTCATCGTATCCTCTTAGGATCCGATTTATTTCTGTTGGGTCAGTGGTAATATCATTCTTCTCAATTCTGATTTTATTTATTACATTTTCTCTCTTTTTTTCTATGTCAATCTAGCTAAGGGTTTATCCATCTTCTCCAAGAACCAACTCTTGGTTTTGTTGATTCTCTCACTTGTTTTTTAATTCTCTATTTCACTTATTTCTGCTCTAATCTTTATTATTTCTGTCTTTCTTCTTGTTTTGGGATTGGTTTGCTGTTCTTTTCTAATTCCTCCAGGCGTGCAGTTAGGTCTTTGATTTTAGCTCTTTCTTTTTTTTTTTTTTTTTTTGGTACATGTCCCTACCCTTTTCTGCTTGCTCTTGCTGTGTGTTCATTTTTTGTGTTCTTCTATGTCTTCTTTGTCTCCCCCCACTGCGGTGACGCGCCGAGTTAGCTCACTGCACAGGTGGCTTGCCCCGCTTGTGGGCGGGTCTGCTTCCGTTCCCGGGTGGCTTTTTTGCTCCGCTTGCGGGTGGCTTTGCTCTGTTCACAGGCGGCTCGCCCTGCTCATGGCAGCTTTTGCCTTCTCAGGTGGTCTGCCCGCTCGGAGAGGTCCCCGGGAACTGAACCCAGGGCCTCCCATGTGGTGCACCAGCGCCCTATCCACTGGGCTATACATCCGCCCCCTCTTTCTTATTTTTAATGTAAGCATTGAACACTATAAATTTTCCTCTCAGCACTGCCTTTGCTGTATCCCATAAGTTTTGGTATGTTGTGTTCTCATTTTCATTTGTCTTTAGATATTTCCTGAATTCTCTTGCAAACTTCTTTTTAATCCATTGATTATGAAAGAGTGTATCGTTTAATCTCCGTATATTTTTGTATTTTTCTTTTTCCTACTGTTATTAATTTCCAACTTTATTCCATTTTGTTCAGAGAAAGTGTTTTGTATAATTTTAATGTTTATAAATTTATTGAGATCTGACTTATATCCCAACATATGGTCTATCCTGGAGAAAGATCTATGAGCATTTGAGAAGAATGTATATACTGCTGTTTTGGAGTGTAATGCTCTACAAATATCTATTAGATCTAGTTCATTTATCATATTATTCAAGCTCTCAACTTCCTTATTTATCCTCTGTCAAGATGTTCTATATAATGCTGCAAGTGGAGGGTTGAAGTATCCAACTGTTATTGTAGAGATGCCTATTTCTCCCTTCAGTTTTGACAGTGTGTTTCTCACATACTTTTGAATATTTTTTACTATTGTAAAGGCGTTACTTACTTTATCCATTTTATCCCTTGGCTTTCTATTGTCATATCTTACTATTGCCTTTTAACCCTTTCAATTTCTCTTACTTAAGTTCTTCATTTCTAAACTCTTCTCCAGGGCTCTCTCCCTTGTCTTTTCCTTCCAAGCTGTAATATACCCTTTAATATCTCTTGTAGATTTAGTCTCTTGGTAGCATACTGTCTCAGATTTTGTTTGTCTGTAAAGACTTTAAACTCACCTTCATTTCTGAAGGTTCGTTTTGCCAGATAAAGAATTCTTGGTTGATAGTTTTTCTCTTTCAGTACCTTAAATATATCATACCACTCTGTTCTCACCTACATGGTTTTGGAAGAGAGATTGGCACTTAGCCTTATTGAGGCTCCCTCATAAGTAATACATTGCTTTTCTCTTGCTGCTCTCAAAATTCTTTCTTTATCTTTGGACTTTGACAATCTGGATAGTAGATTCCTCAGAGTAGGTCTATTAGGATTTGTTCTGTTTGGGGTATGTGGTCCTTCTTGAATATTGATACTCATGTCTTTTATAAGGGTTGGAAATTTTTCAGCCAGTATTTCCTCAAATATTTTTTCTACCTCTTTTTCATTCTTTTCTCCTTCTGGGACACCTATAACACATATGTTTGTCTGCCTCCTACTGTCACTCAAATCCCTGAGACACTGCCCAGTTTTTCTATTCTTTTCTCTGTTTTTCTGACTATATAATTGCAATTGTCCTGTCTTCTAGTTCACTGATTCTTTTTCTGTCTGTTCAAATATGCTGTTGTTTGCCTCTAGTGTATTTTTGGTCTCCACTATTGTGTGTTTCATATCCATAATTTCTGTAATTTCTCAATTCCCTGAGACCTTGTTCAATTTTTTGCATTCTTTTCTCTGTCTGTTCTCCTATCTCTTCAAGTTCAAATGTTTTGTTTTCAAATTCACTTATTCATTTTTCTAACATTTCAAATCTGCTGATATATTCCTCTAATATATTTTTTCTCTAATATGTTTTTAATCTCACCCATTGTATCTTTCATTGTCATAAGCTCTGTTACTTTTTTTTGCAAGCCTTCAAATTGTTCCTTATAATCACACAGTGTCATGTTAATATCCTTTATCTCTTTAGTTATATTTTCCTTCATCTCCTTAAATTGGTTAAGAAGGTTTATGTGTACAACATTTATTAGTTGCTTTAAATCCTGTGTCTTATCTAGATTCTTGGACTGTTTCTTTGAATGGCCCATATCTTCCTGTTTTTTAGTATGTGTTATCTTTTGTTGATACCTAGGGACCTGTTGATGTTGGTGATTTTGCTCTGTTGGTCAATTTCTCTCACTTGCCTAGTGGTTTTATTTCTCAGCTCTTCTTTGATTTTTAGTTTAATTTTTTTCTAAAACTTTAATATTTCCCTATTTAGTAAAAACTGGATCAGGGAGCCACTAATGGGGCCCAACCAGGTATACCATCCAGAGAAAGAATTGAGAGAAACCAGCTTGTCTTGCTTCACTTTCCTGGCTAGCCAGTAAATGGCACTCCTTGGCAAACCCTTCCACAGAGATGAATCTTTCAATTTCCACTAGCTTTTCTGAACTAGCAAGTTATGGTAATTACATTCACTGAAGAGAAACCACACTCAGCCCCCTGCCTCATCCTCCCTCTTTCCAGGGAGAAATCTGTCCTTTCCCCTTTCCATTGGCCTCTCAGCATTGGTTTCCTTTTAGCCTCTCCATCACTCCATCCCAGGTCCCCCCTGAACGATGAATGCAGCCGTCTCCTGGCCTGCAGGGTTCCCCAAAGTGGTTCCCTCAGACAACTTCTATACCTTCTCCCCTATTTTGCAAAAGAGCGGTTCCCTTTTATGAACTACTCTGATGCCATCTTGGATCAACCAAAAACTTGAGGGGGATCTTCTGTAAATCTATAGAATTCTGTCCCTCTGATACTCAGTCTTGTAAACTTGAGCTATCTTGGTCTTCCTAGACTCTCACCTTTGTCTCCTTAACTCAGGACATTTTCTAGGCTCTACCTATGTTTTCATGACCTGTGCTGCATCCTGGAAACTTCATCGGGGCAGCAAACTGAGGCAATTGTAGGTCTTTCTTCTTTAATTTCTTGTCTTTCAAGGATCACTGTCCATTGTTGTCTGATGTCCAGGATATTGAAAATATATTTTGTCCATATTTCTGATTGTTTCGTGCAGGAAGGTAAATCCATTTCCTGTTCCTATATCTTGGCCAAAACCTGAAGTCCCTAATTACTGCTGATTGAGTAGCCTACATTATATATATGAAAAACTGTTGGAAATAATATGAGGCCTATGATACATTGTTTCCTTTCAAAAGGGGTTTAACATTTTTTTTCCTCCCCAGCAGGTGCTTAAGAGCAGTAGTGATCCCATTTCACTTTAATTCAATTTCAAGATTGAAATGAATCCAAACTGGGCTTCAGTTCTTGCAAGGTCAAGTTTATTTCTTATTTATCCTCACTTTTAAACATTGCCAACACTAACTCTAGGGAGCTTACCAGGTAGCCCACTAGAAGGATTTTAATGAACTAGTTCCATGGAGCATCAGTTCTATAAAATAATATTTGCACCCCTTATTCAAACTGTTTTCCAATCCATCAATAACATGCTTGCCATCTTTTATAATTCAAACCCATGTGGCTCTTGAGCACTTGAAGTATTTCTGAGGAACTGAACACTTAATTTAATTTGCATATGACTAGTACCTTTGTTTGTATTGGACAGCACAGTTATAGAGCCTTTAAAAATATTCTTTATATAATACTTCTTTTTACATCTCACTGAAGTATTATTCCATGCAGGACCAGCTCCATAATTTTCAGGGCCCAATGCAAAATGAAAATGTGTGGTCCCTTGTCTCTCTTTTGACTTGTCATGAAAATTTTTATGATCTATTTAATGCCATGCTATGTAAAGAAAAATTAGAATTATAGATTATTTTCTTGAATTGTACTGTTTATATCATTCAATATTAGTTTAACACACAAATATAAGAGCATTTAACTCTTATGTGGAATCTACAAAATTGTACCTTTCATATTTCATAGCTTATGCATACATATGTATTTTGTTGTTAGCAGAATAGTAGAACTGTTGCACAAAACACTTACTGGACTATTTTTATTTCACTTGCTGATACATGCACTCTACCTTATTTACTGGTATATAAGGAAGGACTAAAAAGGAAAGGAAATATGTGTTGCCCAATCTTTCCCTTTACTTCTATGTCATCATTTTCAGAGTAAGTGGTTGGGTGATACAGGGAATTAACATAAAAAAAAAGAAGTACACGATAAGGTTCTTTGTGTTTCTTACAATACCATTGCCATCTTTCAAACAAGTTCTGGTTCAAAGGGAAAGCAAGGCCTCTGAGGCCCATCAGTACCCCCACTTACTCAGTTCCATTTGTAACATGCTTACCTTGTACTAACTTTGTGTCTTGCTCAACTCCCATATATCATGGGTCCACCAGAATTCTGTGCTCAAGGGGGCATTGTGAATGTTGTATGTAAGCAAATGTTATATATAAATGAAGTGGCACAGCAGACATGCATATTGCATGTATCTCCTCTGCCTACATGTATGCTCTATTGTCCTGTTTTAGTTCCCTGCTGTTAAAACAAATACCATACAATAGATTGGCTTAACAACAGGAATTTATTAGCTCATGGTTTCAGAGGCTGGAAGGCTTGCTCCTCCCCAACTCAGTATCTTCTGGCTAGCTGACTGGCTGGCAATCTTTGTGTTTCCTTGGCTTCTTTGCCACATGGTAATGTACATGGTATGTTTACTCCTTTTTCTTCTAGATTCTGTTGACTTCAGGCTTCCTTCTTCCATGTCCAATTTCCTTTGTTTTAAGGACAGCAGCCATACTGGATGAAGGCTCACCCTCATTCAGTTTGGGCACACCTGAACTAATAACTTCTTCAAAAGTTCTGTTACAAATGGGCTCACACCCACAGAATCAGGGATTGCGACCTGAACACGCCTTTTGTGGGGGACATGATTCAACTCCCATGTCCCATCAGAATTCACTTAAAAACCACAAGTTCAAAGATAGAATTATTAAGAATTTCAGGAAGGCAAAATCAGAGCATTAAACCAAGTGCAGGGCCCTTCTGAGTGAAATGCTTGTAGGTCTATATAGGTCACATGCCCATAAAGCTGACTCTAATCCCATGAACACATTTTGGGAAACACTGCTCTTACTTAATACATGGTCTCCTCCCCTATAAAGTGAAGTTAGTAACATTACCAACCTCTTAGGTTTCCTTGGGGATTTAATGAGTTAATAGGTGACTTGGTCAGCAATTGCCTAAACAATGCTCCAGAAGTCAGTGGCTTCCATCAGCAAATATTGCCTTTCCCTTATAGGCCTGTGGGCCAGCTTCATGGATCTGCTTGGGCTGCAGGTCAGCTGGGCTTGACTCTTTGGGTTAGGTCTCAGCTTTCTCCACATTTCTTAATCTGGAAACAGTAGTCCCCAGGGCTTCTGATGGTGGATCAGAGGAGCCCAAGAGAAGGGCAACCACACATCAAAAGACACTGCTCACTTTCCATCCACTCACCGGTAATTAGTCAAAGCAGTAGGCAGGGATGTTCACTTTACCCCAGGGGATGGAGCATGAATATTTGTTAAATCATCAATCTATTGTGGTGTTATTCTTTGGACTCAAACTCCAAATTTGTTTTTCTGATTCTGTGTCCTGTTTGGAGGTATTATAGAAATGAATTTGAAGTTGTTGCCATGTTTTATGAATACACATCAGACTCTATGAGGAGATTGCATATGTGGGTCTATATTATAATAGACTTGGAAAACCTCATTGGAGGTCTGTAAAACTTACCATATGTCCCAATATCTCTACACTACAGAGTGAATGGGATCATGAGAGGACAGTGAGGAAGACATTGTGGTATTCTTGGGTCCTGGACCCTGATCGTTCTCAGTAGCAGCCTCAATCGGAGCCTTAAAGTGGCCTCTGGTGACACTGAAGCAGCAGAAGAAGAGCAGTCAGACTCATGGTGCTAGCAGTGGAACTTTGCCTTCCCCTGACAGCCTACAAGAACCATGAAAACAGATTTAGTGGCTTCACACTGTGCAGAATAAAAACATAGATAGGCATGGGACCGAGAATATTTTCCTATATATATGCCTCTAACTATCCACACCATAAGAACAGTCACCATAAGGCAAAAAAAAAGGGTGTCAGTCTATTTTTTTTCCACCATTCCAGAAAGAGGATAGAGTTTTTTGCTTATTTTTTAGTTATGATGATAAATGTTGTGAAAGTGGGGAAGGTAATGATCACTTCTCAAAAGACTTTGTAAACTTTCAGATTTAGAAACCCTTGAGGTTTCTTGCCCTCAGATTCCTAAGAAGAGAAATCCAAGGAAATAGTTTACATAGTTAATTTGCCCCACTGTACATAGTTTGATGGGTAGTATAGATGTATTAGTCAGCCAAAGGGGTGCTGATGCAAAATACCAGAAATCTGCTGGCTTTTATAAAGGTATTTATTTACAGTTACCAGGCCATAAAGCGTAAGCTACTCCCCTCACCAACATCTGTTGCCACGTGTTGGAACAAGATGGCGGCCGATGTCTGCAAAAGTTAAGCCTTCCTTTTCCCTTTAGGTTCCATGGTCCCAGCTTCTTCCAATATCAGCTGTAGGCTGGGATAAATCTTGTCTCTCTCCCCAGGCTCATTTCTCTCTGGGCTCAGCTGCTCTGCTCTCTCCACAAGGCCAGCTGTAGACTGTCGGCAAATGTCTCATGTCTCTTCCTGGGGCCTCTGCTGTGTCTAATGGAGACTTCTCGCCTTCCTCACATATCTGCTTCTCTGTGTGTTTATTTCCTGGGGCTCCAATATCAAAATTGAACTAACTTCTCTGCCTTGTCAAAGACTTAATCATAATTAATCATAATTTAATCAAGTAAGAATGAAACCTCTGAATCCAATATAATCTAATATGCCCAGAGGAACAGACCACTTTACAAACATAATCCAATA
>PVKH010032557.1:0-12147 GCA_004027955.1 Chaetophractus vellerosus | reverse complement strand
CCAGCTCAACTTTTATTTCTGCTTCTCAGACTTTAAGATGGTTAAGTTCATGTGTCAACATGGTGATCTTAGGGTGTCCAGTTTTTTGGTCAAGCAAGCACTAGCCTGACTGTTACTGTGAGGGTATTTCATAGATAGATTTAAAACATTAGTCAGTTGATTGCACCTATGACTGATTTCATCTAAAATCAACAAAGGAGAATCACTTCAGCAATGAGGGGAATCTCCTCAACCAATCAATTAAAAGCCAGAACTGAGGATTTCAGAAGTCAGAAAAAAGAATTTCTACCTCTACTTCAGCCATTCGGCTTCTCCTGGGGAATTCAACTTCACCTTCATTAAGTTTCCAACTTGCAACCTGCCCTACAGAATCCAGAAGTGTCAATCCCCATGGTTGTGTGAGCCAATTCCTATAATAAGTGTCTTAATATTTTCACATATGCATACATATCTATCCTGTGAGTCTGTTTCTCTGAAGAACCCTGAATAATACATATTCTTTCTCTGTGTAAAAGTCTCCATGAGAAGGCTAATTGAGCTGTGACCCTTAGACCCCTAAGCTCATGTCCCTTTATCATGCCTGGACAAGAGCAAGTCTACAGAGACAGGAGGAATCTGCTAAATCAAGGGACAGGTAAATATGACTCCACATCCCACATTAAGGAGTGGACCCAAGCCTACTGAGGATAAGTGATTTGGAAGAGAAAATATTATCCCCCAAAAACTGTAGATAATTTTATAAAAAATATTTTAGCAGTTAGTAAGCTACCCCATTATTAGAAAAATGTATGATCAGTTAATGGCCTCTACTGCCCTTGCAAATTTGCCAATTAAAAGGCCAGGACCTCCTCCTGAGTGATGGCTGATTCAAAGTCTCCCAAGCATTTAAGCAAGCACTTCCTACCCACCCCCACCCCCATAACAGCACCAATTAGTATTATAATCTCCAGAATTTGGTTAAAGAAGAACAAAGTGTAGAGACCAGGGCCAGTAGAGACTGGAATCTCTCACTGAAGACCCATGGGAGCACCCATTGCTAGTCATAGCAGCAGTTAACATGTACAGCACTTACTATGTGCCAGTCACTGCTCCTAGTTCTTGGCCCATATTGACCCATTTAATCTTTATGTCGACTCTATGATTATTAGCATTAACTTGTACTGACTGATATACTATAATTACTTTCACTTTTAAATAAACCCATGTTGACTTTAATGGCCTGATTGGTCTCTGTATTAGTTTCCTCCTTGCTCAAGCAAATACCATACAATGGGTTGGCTTAAACAATGGGAATATATTAGCTCACGATTTTGAAGCTAGAAGTCCAAATCAAAGCCTCTTCAAGGCGGTGCTTTCTTTCCTAAGACTATGGCATTCTGCAGCTAGCTACTGAAGATCCTTGGTCTGTAGCTTCTCTGTTACATGGCAATGCACATCCGGCCTCTCTTGGTCTCTCCATTATCTTCTAGGTTCCAATGCCTTTCAGCTTCTTTTTCTCTCTGTGGGTCTGAATTTCATTCTATTTGTAAAGGACTCCAGTAATAAGATTAAGGCCCATCCTGATTGGGCTGGACCACACCTTAATTGAAGTAATCTCATCAAAAGCCACTTACAATGGCTTCACACCCACAGGAATAGATTAGGTTAAGAACAGGTTTTTCTGGGGTACAGATCTCCAAGTTACCACAGGCTTCAATGAACCCAGTATTGATTCTCTGGTTTGTTCACAACTAGATTGCTACTGTGGGGTTGAGCCATCATTCATTCATTCATTCACTCATAACTTGAGTTTAAATATATTAAGTGCCCACTGTAAGTGAGACTCATTTTGAATGTACAAAATGAAAAATTCACAATATGTGTTCCCAAAACCCTTTAATTTTTTCTTTGTGGGCACTTTGTTTAACTATGTTTCTAAAGTCCCTGGGAGTCAGGCTGGTGCCTAATGACTGAGTTAAAATTTTTAGAATGTGGGCAGAACCACCTCTAGGCCTGGCCCATAACAATCTTTGTTCCCCACTCTCCCACATTGGTGGCCACATTTTGAAGATGGTCCTTGAACAATCACATGGAACAGATCATCCACCAACCAACCTATTTGACTTGAACAATTCATGCAGTTTTTTATGTTAAGCCACTGAGATTTGAGGAATGTTTGTTACAGCATCTACCATTCCTTCCTGTTTAATACAATATGTCTCTGAGATTTTAGTCAACCAAAGTTTAATTTTTTAGGTCAGCTTCCCCACTCCACTACAAGCTGTGTGTCTTGCAACACTTTATTTAACTTATCTCAACTGTGATTTACACATTTGCAAACAGGGGTTAATAATACTTGAAACACAAGAATTGGAAAGATTTAAATGCAAAATGTCCCCACTCCCCCATAATCCCCCACTGTCCCTGTTTGCTATGTTCCCTGCAGCTCTTCAAGCTCAACATTTTCACAAAAATAAATGATACTGGATGGAGAAAGAAGATAATTGTATTTTCCTTGTTCCCTTGGGTTGGATGAGTCCAGAATTTTCATAGTTTGCCTCAGTTTGGCTTCACAACTCTGTGTTCACCAAGGGATGCTTTATTTACCTGCCTGTAGAATTAAATAGGTGTGAATTCCAAGGTAACAGCTCTGTAGGGCTGACATTAGCATTTCAGAAAAAAGCCCTCAAATGGCTGATGGGAAGTGTTTTCACACACTGCCTAATCTCTTTTCACTCTGTTGCAGGCTGGATGCTTTTTATCACCTGTGGAAGGAATTGAAATAGCTGTGAATTCCAAAGCCAAGAGGCTTACATCATATTTTAGCATTTCAAAGAGAAATCAAAGAAGCCTTGAGAAAGCACTTTCATTTTTCTTAAAGTTATACCTGAGCATTTTCAGCCTTCTAGGAAATAAGTTTTTATTTAAGTCCAAAAGAACTGAACTGAGATATATTAAAAAAATACAGTTTCACTATTGGAAAGGACATCAGAGTCCAGCAGGGGTCCCTTTTGCCCCATGCCCAGAAGGTGGTCTCTCAACCTCTACAACTTCTCCTGAATGATGAGGATCTCATTCCTTCAGGAGCAGCTGCCCCACTGTTGGGTTTTCCTTCTCTTGAGCAAACATCTACTTCCCCAAATATCTGTCCATCCATCCTGGTTGCATCCTTTACAGTAAAACAGACTGTGCTAGGCTCCCTTCCATAGGACAACCCTTTAGATATCTCAAAATCCCTTCACTGTCACTTCTCCTTCCTCTGCCCTTCACATGACTTCATTTGGGGTCCCTCCCAGATATCCTCATCACCCTTCTCCTAAACGATTTTTATATGGCACAGCTCCTCCTGTTAGGAGACATCCATAACAACCTGCAAAATATAGTTCCCACCTCCCCCAGAGGTCTGGTCCCTAAAATTTTTCATGTGACCTCCATCAGGTCCTCTAGAACATGAAGTTGTGCCTCTGGTTTCCAGTACCCAAATGGCAGATCTTTCACTCATTACTATGGAATTTTACTCATTCCAGATCATTTGAAATCTTGATTTCATCACTTGTCACATTAACTACCCCACCCAGATTTGGGTCACTCCTGCAACGGATCTGTGAACCTTACATGGTGAGACTCCAGGCATTCCACACAGATACTATCCACATTTATATGACTTTATTTTTCCACAGTCTATTACCATAACTTTACCATGCTGGAAAAGTGTTGCAAATAAATTTATTCATTCCTGAATAAATAAAGGAATGGACCTTCCTGAAAGACCCATCAGCTCTTCAAAAGAAAGCTTCAAATGGCAATGTACAGCCTAATACTCTTTGAACACTTTGCCCACCCCCAAGTCTTCTCTTTACACTGCCCAATGATTCTAAACTATTATATTATGATCCTTACCCAATCTTAACCAAGCCCTGTTGAAAGACCTGCCTTAAATCAGACTTCAAAATCTCAATAAATGTTACACCTTTGTCCTTTTCCTCTGAGACCTGACCATTGAGGTAGTCCTTGTCCTTATCAAAAATAAGCAATAAGATCATTTCTATTACAAACAGGTTATTTTGATGACATTTGGGGGAGCCATTATTTAACATGAATGGAGAAAATAGCATCCATCTCACAGGACAATTGGGAAGATTGAAAGAAAGAAAAAAAGAGAATGTAAAATGCCCAATTTGTAATATAAGCTCAATAAACATGGCCACACATTAGGTGCCTATATATAATCCATTGGGTAGAACTGATTAATAACAATTCTTTAAAACTTTCCCTTCCCTGGGCATCAGATCTGAGAAGCAAAAGGAGGGATGTTGGAGGGTGGGTGTGTGTGGGGGAGAGAAAACGAGAAAGATTGAGCTTTCACACCTTCCAGCCATGTGTCAATGTGTAAATGTACTAATGCCACCTGAGGGCTTATGAAGACCAGCTGCCCACCAAAGAGCCATGCTCATCCTTCTGTAGGTTCGACATCAAGAGAAGGTTGAGAAGCAATTGCCTAGCCAGAGACTGCATAACCCAGACCCCCGTGGACCTAGGTGCTTCCACCACTTGGTACCACCAATGGAATGAGAGAAGAAGTCTTTCATTAAAAAGAGTTCTTCCTTCTTCACTTTTTCTTTCTCCTCTGCCAGCTCAATACATGGCATCCTTCATCCCATCCCTACCCAAGAAAGCAGTGTCTCTGGTTCTCAGAAGTATAAAATCTTGAGGACTAGGATCCTGACATGGGGAGTCTACCACTTCTTTAGTCCAAGCCATCTGAGGATCCCTACAGTGGGGGCACAGCCCACCTTGGGAAGGACTCTCATCTCTCAACAGACTAAGTCCCCAGCACGTTGGTCCATTGTCAGCCATGCTAGGGTTCCCCTCATTCCCTTAGCATACTCATTCCCCAAACCCCATGCCTAGAAGGATGAGGCACCCTCCTGATGGACCCCACCTGCACCTCCACCTGGCCCCAGCTTCTGCCACATTCCCCTGAGAACCCTTAGGCTTAGGACAACTTTGAGCTGGCTTGATGCCACCTCCCCCAAAGGGCTGGTGTCTCACTGCCTCTGGCCACCAGGGAATTTCATACCTCCTTGAGGGTCCTAACAGAGCAAGTTTCTTCCCCTGTACCTCAACTTCCCCATCTATGAAATAGGACCGTTGCATGAAAAGGCCTGCAATACTAACTTCAGTCACTTCTGACTGTATACCCAGAGCTAGTGCCATCTCCACAGATTAAGGGCACAGCCCGAATAAACTGTCCTCCTTTCAGATACCAGCCACAAATTTGGTAGTTCTCAGGTCCACCTGCACTTTTAACCAGCTGGCTACAAATTTGGGGGTGGCCACCACCCCTTCAGTTTCAATAATTCTCTAGAACAACTCACAAAATTTAGGAAGGCATTATTCTCAGGATTATTTTTATTTTAGCAAAAAGGATACACATCCAAACTACCAAAAGAAGGGAACACATGGAGTGAGGTCTGGAAGGGTCTCAAATGCAAAATTCCAATGCCCTTTCCCCTTGAGATCAGAATACGTCCACCTCCCATCACATCAAGGTATATCACCACCCAGGGAAGCTCACCCAAGCTTCTGTGTCCAGTTTTATATGGGATTTCATTACAGAAGAATGACTGATGGAATCAATGCCCCCGTGGTTGGACCCAATTTCAGGTCCCCTCCTCTCCCTGGAGGTTGGGCTCACAGGAAGCAGCTCAAAGCCAATCCCTTAATCACATGGTTGGTCTTTCTAGCAAGGCCTGCCCCGCACCTGTTGTATCATTAGCATAAGTTCTCAGGTGTGGCCTGGGACCCACCATGAATAACAAAGACTTTTCTATCCTGGGAAATTCCAAAGATGTCACCAGCTAGCCCTGTACACAGGATGTGACCCTCCATGCAGTCTGATCCCACCACCTGGGTCTCATCACAATAAATCACCCAGCACTGCCAATGCCAGGCTGACTGTACAGTTCCTAAGATAGCCATTTATTCTGAAACACAAGTCCTGACCCTCCCTAAAAGTGTGCAGACACTTCAAAAGCTGAGGAGGTTGGCAATTTCTTGACCCATTGGTGTCAGCCTCATGGTTACGATTAGCCTGGAAGTGAACATCTGGATGCCAGGGCTGGGCACACTGGCCCTGTCTAAAAGCTTTGCATCCTTATCTGTTGAGTGGGGATGGCAGCCCCACTCATTTAGAGTAAACAGCTAAGGAGGCCATGGATGTGGCCTTGCCTTGTAAAGGCAAAAGATTGTAGAATGGATTCAGCAATTTAGCAAGAGGAGCACATCTTTGTACTGTAGAATGCTTTGTTGTTTAGGGGGGCTGGGGTTTTTTTGGTTTGCTTGTCTGTTTTGTAGTGGCAAGTGGATATTTTTGAGGATGAATAATTAGGTGGCTAAAATTAGATGTTGCCCTGTTGCAGTGAAAGTGAGAAATGGCAGCATGAGATTTCAGAGACTAGGTTCTAGAAGGTACTGAGGCTTCTTCTTTGCTTTCTCACTTGGATTGCTCTTTCTAGGCAAAGTTACCTTCTAGGGGAAGTTAAATGCCATGACCTATGGATATTTAAGCAGCCCATGTAGGGGCCCAAAGGCAAGAAACTGAGGTTTCCTGCCATCCACAAGATGAGTGAGCCATCTTGGAACAGATCTTCCAGCCCAACTCAAGCCAACAGGTCATTGCATCTGCAACCCCTGCCATCATGGTGACCCCATCGCACCAAACACCCTGTGCCAGAAGCATCTAGCCAAACCTCTCCTGTAAGCCTGACCCACAGAAACCATGAGGTGAAAAGCATTTGTTGTTTTAAACCTCTAAATTTTGGGGTTGTTTTTCAGCCATAGATATCTCATGCAAGTATGTTCGTAGAAAGCTGAGTTCTGGGCTTCTAGGTTCTTGACTTGTGTCGCATAAAAGAATTTAAGGACACACCATGGGGTAGGCAAGGAAGTAAAGAGTTTATTAAGAAACGAGAAAACAAGAAACGTACACGGTGGGAGGCATGGACCACAGGCGTGCTGCAGAGTGAGACACCCAGGTGGGGCCCCAGGTCAGGGCTTTTTAAAGTCTTTCCTCCTCCCCCTTCATAATGTGGGGGTGGGGCCCCAGCTATTTGCTGTTCTGATTGGTTGCTCCACCTGTCAATTTTCAGAAGGCCAATGGTGAGGCCTTTTGAGGGTATCCAGCGCCTTCCCTTGACCCTGAATGGGATTCTCGTTCCAAATGGGACTCTCATGGCCAGGGTCTCTCAGGATCCCTCAGGAGGTTTCCAGGCAGGGTCTTATGGCCACGTGGTCTGCCGGCCATGTTGTCTGTCAGCCATGTTGTCTCCCGCATCTTCAGCTGTGACCCCAAGTCTTCCTTTTCCCTATACTAACCTGCCTCAAATTATATTTCATTTTCACTCAACGTAATTACTGATGTGGTTGGCATTAATTCTACCATCTTACCATTTGTTTTCTATTTGTCCCATCTGTTCTTTGGTATTTTGTTTCTGTGATCTACCATTTTTGCCTTCTTTTGAATTAATCAAGTAGTTTTATGTATTTCATTTCATCTACTCTATTGGCTTTATAACTGTAACTCTTTTTTTTAATATTATATTTTATTTATTACATATCCCCCCCCCTTTCTGCTTGCTCTTGCTGTGTGTCCTTTCTTCTGTGTCTTTCTATGTCTGCTACTTGTCTCCCCCGTCTTTGCAGTGACGCACTGAGTCGGCCCTCCGTGGCGGCGGCTCGCTCCGTTCGAGGGTGGCTCCATTCCGTTTTCACGGGCGGCTCCGCTCCATGTTTTGCGAGCAGCAGTCCTCCATGTTTTTTGGAGGGCTGCCTGGCTTCCGCGGCGGTTCGCAGGCGGCAGCTCCGCTTTTCACGGATGACTTTGCCATGCCCGTGGGGGCTCCGCCCTGCCCGTGGCAGCTTTTTGCCCTGCCCACGGCGGCTCTGCCCCACCCATGGTGGCTTGCCTTTCTCAAGGCCGTCTGCCCGCTCGGAGAGGTCCCCGGGAACCAAACCCGGGGCCTCCCATATGGTACCCCAGCGAGCTCTTTATCCACTGAGCTATCTAGCTGGGCCCATTTTTAGTCATTTCTCCAGGGCTTACAATAGACATCCTTTACTTATCACAGCCTGCTTTGAATTATTATTATACCATTTATATAAAATGTAAGAACTTTATAACAGCATATAAACAGACTCCTTTCAACCCTTTGTTTTTGGTTGGCATGCTTTATTTCTATATATATTATTAACCTCATCAAAATTTTTTTTTATTTTTGCCTTAAGCAGTCCATAGTCATTTGAGAAAAATTTTAAATACTCTTTTATATTAACCTACATGTTTATAATATCCAGTGTTCGTTCTTGTTAATTGGAGTTTCCATCTGGAGTCACTTACATTCAGTCCAAAGAATATTTTTTAGCATTTCATGTAGCATAATTCTTATGATCACAAATTATTTCAAATTTGGTTTGCCTTAAAAAGGTCTTTTTTTTCCCCTTCCATCTTTAGAGGATATCTTCACTGGTCTCTGTTTTATTTCAGCGTTTTAAAGGTATCATTTTTTTCCTCCTGATTCCATTGTTCCTGATGAGAAGATAACACTCACTCTTCTTTTCATTCCCTGAACATAATACTAAACCCAACACCCTCCTGATGTTTTTAAAATGTTCCCTGTATCTTTGGTTTTCAGCCATTTGGCCATTACTTGTCTATATATTTTTCCTGCTTGATGTTTGCTGAGCTTCTTGAATCTGTAGTTGATGTATTTTGTTATGGAGAAAAGTTATAGTCACCCCTTCCCAATACAATTCTGAGAACGGTCTCAATCTTCCCCCTGTCTTCTCAGTACAATTCTGGGAACTGCCTCCTATTGCTGCAAAAGTTATGCTTAACTAACAAAAATAGAGTAGAATAGTTAAAAACTGTTCCTAACTGCAGGTAACCACAAATATCTGCTTCTGTACATTTGGAGCTTGCTTACCTTGCCAGTTGCCCCGGACAAGGTGAGTCAAACACAACCACAAAGAGAGACCCCCCACATAGTCCTTTGTCTAAAAGTTAGTTTCGGTTCTTGCAAAGGAGTATAAAAAATAGCTAAAGCCTTGCTTCAGCGCTCTCACCTATGGAAAGGTGACGAGCCCGGCCGCTTGAATAAACGGTTCTAAAATTCAACTGGGAGCCGAGTTTTATTCTAAATAGTTACTCACGTAACAATTTCATGTCTTTTAGGAAAGTTTTAGCCACCATCTCTTCAAATATTTCTTCTCTTCCCTCTACTTCTAAGGCTCTAATTTCTTGAATGTTAGACTGCTTAACATTATCTGATCTGTTTTGTACGCTCTGTTTGGGGTTGGCTGTTTTTTTTAGTTTTGTTTTGTCTTTTACTTTCTTTTTACCTCTTCTTCTGTTTGTATAACTTCTATTGATCCATCTTTGAAATCAGTGATCCTTTCTTCAACTATGTCCAATCCACAATTAAAGTCAAAAATAAAGTCAAAAATATCAAGGAGGATATTTTTCAGTTCTAGAATTTCTGTTTTTAAAGATTCTTTTTTAAAAGTTTGAATTATTTTTATTAAATTTCCCATCTGTTCCCATGCTCAAACTTTCCTATAAGTACTTTAAAATATTTATAACAGTTATTTTCTATCTTAATCTGCTAATTCCAGCTTCTGGGTCATCTATCGGTCTTCTTCTATTAAATTTATTCTCATCATTGTGAGTCACATTTTCCTTCTTCTTTGCATGTCTTATTATTTTTTACTGTATACATAACATTATAAATGATACTTTTTAGAGATCCTGGGTTGTGTCATCTACTTCTAAGTAGTGTTATATTTTGATATGTTAAGCAGTTAAATTACTGGCAGGGAGATTCTATTTCAGTTTTACTCTGAATACTGAGGTGTTGCCCTTATTCCTAGGGTATACTCTTTATACCTCAGATTGGTCTTTCTAGGAGTTATACTAAATGGCCAGTGTTTTTACCAGTCTCTCTGCCTCAGGAAGAATGGCTCCCCAGCATTTTGCAACCTTAGAAAATTCTGTTCCCTCTTCCAATTACTATTGGTATATAACAATTGATCCCCAAAACTGTGCAGCTTAGAAATCTATTTAATTACATTCACAGACTCTGTGGGTCAGGAATTCATGCAAGGCAGAGTGAAGTTGGCTTGGGTCTGTTCTGTGATGTCTGGGGCCTCAGCTGAGAAGATTCAAATGCTGGGTCTGGCTTGGAAAATGGAGACTGGACTCATCTGACATGTCAGGCACCTGGGGTAGA
Source organism: Chaetophractus vellerosus (assembly GCA_004027955.1). Lineage (NCBI taxonomy): Eukaryota > Metazoa > Chordata > Mammalia > Cingulata > Chlamyphoridae > Chaetophractus > Chaetophractus vellerosus. Next base: position 1,882 of record PVKH010032557.1, on the reverse strand, counting down.
TGAATTGAAGTCTAGGGCTGCTGGCTGGAATGCCTATACATAGCCTCTCCATGTGGCTTGGCTTCTGCACAGCATTTCAGCCTTGGGGCAGCCAGAATGCTTTTATAGCAGCTCATGGCTCCAAGCATAAGAACTCTAGTGAGCAAGGGGGACTCTGCATGCCTTCTTATTACCCAGCTTCATAAATCACAATACCATCATTTCCTTGTGCTCTATCAGTTAAAACACCCACAAGCCCATCCAGTTTCAAGGGGAGGGAAGTAGGCTCCACTTTGTGAGGGAGGCATGCCAAAGCCATATTTTAGAAGAGAAGGTGGCATAGGAGAAACTGCTGAGACCATCCTTGCAAAATGTAATCTGCCACAGTCCCCCAGCAGCTATCCTTGGGCTTCTCAGTGTCTTGCCATATACATGAGCAGCTTGGGATTTGGCCAATTCCTGGTGCTTCCTCTCTGTGGCTCCCTCTCCTCTAGGATCCTACCCTCAAATTCTAGCTATCTTTTCAGTCCCAATTTCCAATCTCTGTTTCCTTTACCTATCAAGACAACCTAAGCTCTACTTTCCAGTGCTATGGCTTAAAAATTGCCCCCAGGCAGAAAGCCAAGAAAAATGTGGAACCTACTTCCTGTGCCTCTCTGTTCAATATATGAAAATAATTACTTCAAATATTTTGTTTACAGTCAGCCAATGTGGCTGACAGACTCCAAGGAAACCCCCAATTACCCCTTGACATTCATGCTCTTGTGTGGTTGTGTGATCCCCTTACTTTGAGTGTAGGCAGGACCTGTGGCTTACTTTTTTGGCTGTAGATATGGCAAGGATGACAGGATGTGTGTGAATATGTGTCTATGATGACATTACATAAGTTTATGGTTCCTGTCTTTCTGGGGTCTCTCTCTCTCTCCCTTGCAGGCTTTGAAGAAGCAAGCTGATGTGTTACCAGCTGCCGATGGAAAGGGAGGAATGGGCAGCCTCTGGTCAACAGTTTGTGAAAAACTAGTACCCTTTGTCCAATAGCCTGCAAAGAACTGAATGCTGCCAACTACCTCATGAGCCTGAGTCTCAGGTAAGAGCCCAGCCACAGCTAACACTTTGCTTTGCAGCTTTGCAGAGATGTGCCTGAATCCTGACAGCAACTATGAGGTCATACATGTGTGCTGATTTAAGCTGCAAAGTTGGGGTAATATTGCTATGCAGCAGGGGGTAGCTAATACAGAGGGTAAGTCTGATACCACCTACTCCTTCAAGACCAGAGCCAGAAGTCACCCTTCGTTGTACATCACAGAGGAGGAAGGCTCACGTTATGGGATCTGGGAAAAGGCAGGAGATGAGGTGCTTCAAGCATCCTTAATTCCCAGTCAACTGGAAGAATCCTCCCAGCCTCAAAGTGCCCTCCTATCATGGTGACTGGGAGGCAACCCTTAGAGCTTGATTCTTTGAATTAAGCATTCATTCATTCAACAAAATTGTAGAAATTCTCTTAAGTGACAGTCCCTGTGCTTGGCATCGAAGAAACAAAATAAGTCTCTCTCTGTCCCAGCCTTCAAGAAAGCACAACGTCCTTCACTTTCTATATGGCATCTCATTTAATATTCACAACACTGCTATGAAGTGGGTGCATTATTGTTTGCATTTTATGGATTGGGAATGAAGGCTCAGAATAGTTAAATCACCCACCCTTAGACGAACAGCTAATAAAGGACAGAGACAGAATTTGAACCCAAGATTGTATTTTATTCCAAAGTCTTTCCACTACATCATGCTGCATTACTGCCTACTGTGGGAGACAGACAAATAAAAAACCTAATTATAACCCAGTGTAATAAATACTCTACTCAAAGAGGGGAGAACGAGGAACTGGGGAGAAGAGAGAAGGAAGTTG
>PVKH010032556.1:0-12148 GCA_004027955.1 Chaetophractus vellerosus | reverse complement strand
TGGAAACATTCTCAATATGACAAAAAAAAAAACAAACATGAAAAACCCACAGCTAACATTATAATCAAAGGCAAAAGGCTAAAGCCTTTCCTTCTAAGGTCAGGAACAATACAAGAATGCCCACTGTCACTGCTCTTATTCAACATTGTGTTAGAATTTCTTTCTAGAGTGCACAGGAAAGAAAAGGAAATAAACGGCATGCAAATTGGAAAAGCAGAAGTTAAAGTTTCACTATTTGCAGATGTCATGATCCTATATGTAGACAGTCCTTAAAAATCTACAAGAAACCTACTAGATCTGATATACAAGTTCACTAGAGTGGCAGGGTATAAGATCAACACACAACAATGAGTATTTGCCTGTACACTAGAAATGAGCACTCTGAGGAGGAAATCAAGAGAAAAATTCCATTTACAATTGCAATTAAAAGAATCAACTACCTAGGAATACACTTAACTAAGGATGCAAAGGAATTGTAAAGAGAAAACTACACAACATAGTTTAAAATGTCAAAGAAGACCTAAAAAATTGAAGACTATTCCATGCTCATGTTCAGACTAAATATCATTAAGATGTCAGTTCTATCCAAACTGATTTACTGTTTCAGTGCAATCCCAATAAGCATTCCACAGCACTTTTGTTTTACAGAAATGGGAAAACTTGTCAAATTTTTTGGAAGGGTAAGTGGACCCAAATAGCCAAAAACATCTTTAAAAAGAAAAACCAAGTTGAAGGAATCATGCTACCTGACTTTATTTTTTTTAAAGATTTATTTATTTATTATTTTTTAAAATTTATTATATACCCTCCTCCCTTCTGCTTGTTCTTGCTGTGTTCATTTTTGCGTTCTTCTGTGTCTGCTTGTCTCCCCCTGCTGCGGCAACCCGCCAAGTCAGCTCACCATGCGGCGGCCTGCCTGCTTGCGGCGGCTTGCCCTTGCTAGCAGGGGCTCGCCCTGCCCATGGTGGCCTGCCCTGTCCATGGCAGCTTGCCTTCTCAAGGCGGTCTGCCCGCTCGAGGAGGCCCCGGGAACCGAACCCTGGGCTTCCCATGTAGCAAACTGGAGCCCTGCCAATTGAGCTACATCCGGTTCCCTACCTGACTTTAAAGAATTCTACAGAGGCTGGCTGTATAGCCCAGTGGATAGGGCACCGGTTTACCACATGGGAGGCCCTGGGTTCGGTCCCTGGGGCCTCTCCGGGTGGGCAGACCACTTGAGAAGGCAAAAGCCACCGTGGGCAGGCAAAAGCCACCACGGGCTGGGCTAAGCCACCACGGGCAGAGCAGAGCCGTCTGTGAGCAGAGTGGAGCCGCCCGTGGACAGGACAGAGACGCCTGCAAGTGTGGCAAGCCGCCATGAATGGGCAAGGCCACTGCTCACCGGTGAAGCTGACTCGGTGTGTCACCGCAGCGGGGGTGTGGGGGGGTGGGGAACAACAAAAAAAGAATTCTACAAAGCTACCATGTTCCAAACTGCATGGTATAGGCAAAGCATAGACATATTGACCAATGGAACTGAATTGAGAGTTTAGATTTAGACCCTTACAACTACAGACAACTGATATTTGACAAGGCCGCCAAAACCACTCAACTGGGACAGAATAGCTTCTTCAAAAATAGTGCTGGGAAAACTGGATGTCCTTGTCCAAAAGAATGAAAGATGATTCCTATCTCATGCCCTACATAAAATTTAACCCAAGATGGATCAAAGATCTAAATATAAGAGCCAGGTCCATAAAACTCCTAGAAGACAATGTGGGGGAGCATCAAAAGATCTTATAGTAGGAAATGGTTTCATAAACTTTACACCCAAAGTGCAAACAAAGAAAGAAAAAAAAATGAGACCACCAAAAATTAAAAACACTTTTGTGTTTCAAAGGAGTTTGCTAAGAAAGTGAAAGGGCAGCCTAGTCAATGAGAGAAAATATTTGGATAACACTTATCCAATACGAATCTAATATCAGGTATAAAGAAATCCTACAACTCAATAATAAATAGACAAACAACCCATTTAAAAAATGAGCAGGAGACTTAAACAGACACTTTTCCAAAGGGGAAATACAAATGGTTAAAAAATACATGAAAAAATGCTCAACATACTAGGTATTAGGGAAATGCAAATCAAAACTAGAATGAGATATTATTTTACACATACTAGACTGGCTGCTATTTTAAAAAAAAGAAAGCTGCAGCTGTTGGAGATGATGTGGAGAAATTGGAACACTCACCCACTGCTGGTGAAACTGTGGAATGGTGCAGCCACTGTGGAGGACAGTTTGGCAGCTCCCCAGGAAGCGAAGTATAGAATTGCAATATCATCCAGCAATACTGCTGTGGCAGTTTGAGATTATTTTATGAAGCCCAAAAAGGGAAAGATTATGTTTTTGAACTAATCTATTCCTGTGGGTGAGATACCCTTTGATTGAATCAAATCTGGTTGAGGGCCTTTGATTGCATTACTTGAAGAGATCCCTTTGGGGCTTTTGATTGGATTATATCAGTGAGACATGCCTCAGATTGACTCTCTGCCCCCTTTCTTGGTCTGATATATAAGTGGAGACATAGAGAAAGACAGACACAGACACAGGTAACAGAAGCCACCATATTCGATCCTGCTGTGTGAGACAAAGGGCAACAGTTTCACTCACAGCTGAGCTGCAAGGAGAGAAGCCCGGAGAAGCTCAAAGAGTTGAGGCCCAGGGAGAAATGAGCCATATGCTTGATAACTTACAGCTGAACTCAGGAAGAAAGTGGAGCCACAGATAATGATAGAGGAGGCCTAGTAAGAGACAAGCCCTAGGCCAGATTTGCCTACAGCTGCCAAGAGGCAGAGACCTCAGCAGAGATCGTCGACCATCTTGTTTCACCACGTGGCGCCTGACTTTGGTGAGAAAGCACCTCTTAGGGTGCCTTGAGTTGGATTTTTCATGACCTTAGAACAGTAAGCTTTTACCCCAAATAAATCGCCATTATAAAAGCCAAGCCATTTCTGGTACTTTGCAGCAGCATCCCTTTGGCAAGCTAAAACACCCACTACTAGGTATATACCGAAAAGAATTGAAAGCAGGGCACAAACAGATATATGCACACCAATGTTCTTGGCAATAGTGAATAATGCTACTGTGAACATTAGTGTGCATATATCTGTTCATGTCCCTGCTTTCAATTCTTTAATTCTTGGTGTATCAATTCTATAGTTAACTTCCGGAGGAACCACCAAATCATCCTCCACAATGGCTGCAACATTCTACATTTCCACCAGCAGTGGATGAGTGTTCCTATTCCCCCATATTCTCTCTAGCACTTATAGTTTTCTATTTTTTAAAAAAACAGCAGCCAGTCTAATGGGTGTAAGATGATATCTCATTGTAGTTTTGACTTGCATTTCCCTAATAGCTAGTGATTTTGAGCATCTTTTCATGTACTTTTTAGCCATTTGTATTTCCTCTTTGGTAAAGTGTCTATTCAAACCTCTTGCCCATTTTAAAAATGGATTGTTTGTCTTTTTATTTTTGAGATGTAGGATTTCTTTATATATGCTGGATATTACATCCTTACTGGATAAGTGGTTCCCAAATATTTTCTCCCATTGACCAGACTGCCTTTTCACTTTCTTGACAAGCTCCTTTGAAACAAAGAAGTTTTTAAGTTTGAGGAGATCCCATTTATCTATTTTTTCTCTTACTTCTCATGTATCGGTGTAAAGTTTAGGAAACCATTTCCTACTACAAGATCTTGTAGATGTTTCCCTACTTTATCTTCCAGGAGCTTTATGATCTTGGCTCTTATATTTAGATCTTTGATCCATCTTGAGTAAGGTTTTGTATAGGGCATGAGATGGTGTTCCTCTCTCATTCTTTTGGATATGGATATCCAGTTCTCCAAGGACTATTTGTGAAGAGTCCATTCCCTCCCAGTTGAGTGTGCTTGGTGGCTTTGTCAAATATCGATTGACTATATATATATGAGGAGCTGTATCAGAGCTCTAAATTCTGTTCCATTGGTTGGTATGTCTATCCTTGTGCCAATACAATGCAGTTATTTTTTTTTTACATAGGAAACAAAATTTTATTTATTTGCATTACTTTCCTCTGAAACAATTATCTCAATATCAGTTTTATTAAATAATCATTTAAGCTTTTAAAAATTTCTCCTACTAAGAGACTTATTTATTTTTGCCTTGGGATAATCACAGAAGCTTCACTCCATGAACGTTTCAGTATATGTGGGAAATAGAAAATACTCATTTGTCGTTTATAATTCTAGCAATTCTAAAATTATAAATAGACTATGTTCTCAGAATTCATTTATATTTGAGTTCATAAAATATTTTTCCCATAAAAAGAAAGCTATAAATGCTGTTAACTTCCTAAACTAGCTTACAAAACAACTATGACCCACACTGGGTAAATAAAAATAGTTACTTTTTAAAAAAGATATTTAGATTACATAAATGTTACATAAAAATTATAGGGGATTCCCATATGATTTGCTCCCCACACCACCCACATTTGCCCCCATTGACAACATCCTTCATTTGTGTGATACATTCATTGAAATTGATGAACACATTTTGGAGCATTGCCACTAAGCACGGATTATGGAATACCATGCACTTTTGACCACCATAGCTTTGTAGTATGTTTCCCCCCCCTGAGATGGCTCCCTTATCCATTTGCTCATTGTTTTTCCTCATTGTAGATGCTTCCCTTCATTATCTTTTAGGAGCTTTAAGGTATTTACTCTTTTTTTCTTTTTTCTTTTTTCCCTGTCTGGCCCTTTCCCATCACAGCCCAGGCCCCTTCTCCAAGTTAGTCAGGAGTTTGGGGGTGGGGGGAGGTGGGGTGTTAGGCCAGTGCTAGTATTTGCTCTTATATTTAGGTCTTTGATCCATCTTGAGTTAATTTTGTATAGGACATGAGATGGTTATTCTATCTCATTTTTTTGGATATGGACATCCAGTTCTCCAAGTACCATTTGTTAAAGGGGATATTCTGTTCCAGTTGAGTGGGCTTGGTGGCCTTGTTGAATATCTGTTGGCCATCTTTGCATGGGTCTATATCAGAACTCTTAATTCTGTTCCATTGGTCAGTATGTCTATCCTTGTGTCACTACCATGTACTTTTGACCACCGTAGCTTTGTAGTATGCTTTCAAGTCAGGTAGTGTGGTTCCTCCAACTTCATTTTTCTTTAACATGTTTTTGGCTATTCAGGACCCCTTGCCCTTCCAAATAAATTACATAATTGGCTTTTCCAATTCAGTGAAAAAAAGCTCTTGTAATTTCTTATGGGGATTGTGATAAATCTTTAAAACAATTTGGGTAAGATAGACATCTTAATGATATTTAGTCTTCCAATATCATTGGAATATTCTTCCATTTATTTAGATCATCTTTGAGTTCCTTTAACAATGTTGTGTAGTTTTCTGTATACAAGTCCATTGATCCTTAATTACATTTATTCCTAGATATTTGATTCTTTTAGTTGCTATTGTAAATGGAATTTTTCCTTGATTTCCTCATCTGATTACTCATTATTAATGTACAGAAATGCTACTGATTTTTGTGTGTTGATCTTATATCCTTCCATGTTACTGAACTTGTTTATCATCTTTGTTGTAGATTTTGGGGGGCTATGTACAGGAACAAGCCATCTGCAAATAGTGAAAGTTTTACTTCTTCCTTTCTAATATGGATTCTTTTTATTTCTTTTTTCTTGCCTAAATTCTTGAGCAAGTACTTCTAATACAAGGTTAAATGAGTGCAGTGACAATGGGCATCCTTTACAGATCTTTGAGGGAAAGCCTTTAGCATTTCACCAATTAGTATGATGTTAGCTGTGGGTTTTTTCATATATATTCTTTATCATGTTGAGGATGTTTCCTTCAATTCCTATCTTTCAAAGTGTTTTTATCAAGAAAGTTTGCTGTATCTTGTCAAATGCTTTTTCTGCATCAATAGAGTTGCTCATGTGATTTTTTTCTTTTGATCTGTTAATGTGGTGTATTACATTGATTAATTTTCTTATGTGGAACCATCCTTGCAAACCTGGGATAAAACCCACTTGATCATGGTATATATATAACTCATTTGATGTGTAGTTGAACATGATTAGCAACTATTTTATTGAGAATTTTAGCATCTAAGTTCATCAGAAAGCTTGGTCTGTAGTTTTCTTTTCTTGTGGTGTTTTCATGTGGCTTAGGTATTAGGATGATGTTGGCATCATAGAATGAGTTAGGTAACATTCCCTCCACTTCTATATTTTGGAAGAGTTTAAGCAGGATTGGTATTAGTTCTTTCTGGAATGATTGGTAGAATTCACTAGTAAAGCCATCTAGTTCTTGGATTTTCTTGGTTGGGAGATTTTTGATGACTAATTCAATCTCACTACTTGTGATTGGTCTGTTGAATTCTTCTACTTTTTTCTTCATTGTAGGTTGCTTGTGTGTTTCTAGAAATTTATCCATTTCATCTAAGTTATACGTTGTTTTTGTACAATTTTTCGAAGTATCCTGTTATGATTCTCTTTATTTCTGTGAGATCAGTGGTGATATCCCCTCTCTTGTTTTTTATTTTATTTACTTACATCTTCTCTTTCTTTTGTTAGTCTAGCTAAGGATTTGTCCATTTTTTTAAATCTTCGTAAAGAACCAGATTTTGCTCTTGTTAATTTTTTCTAGTGTTTTTTTTTCATTCTCAATTTCATGTAGTTGTGCTCTAATCTTTGTTGTTTCTTTTTTTTCTGCATGCTTTGGGATTAATCTGCTGTTCTTTTTCTAGTTCCTCCAGGGGTGCAGGTAGGTCTTTGATTTTAGCTCTTTCTTCTTTTTTAATATAGATATTTATGGATATAAATTTTCCTCTCAGAACTGCTTTATCTGCATCCCATAAGTTTTGATGTGTTGTGTTCTCATTTTCATTTTTTTAAGGTAGTTAGTTATTTCTTTTGCAATTTCTTCCTTGACTCACTGGCTGTTTATCAGCTCTCATTACTCCTGCTCTTTTTTTGTTATCATTTGCATATAAAATTGTTTTCCAACCTTTCACTTACAACCTCCTTGCATCCCTGGGTCTAAGGTAAGTTTCTTGTAGACAGCATAAAGTTGTGTTATATTTCCTTAACCATTCTGCCAACCTATTTTTTGATTGGAGAGTTTAATCTATTATCATTCAATGTTATTATTCTCAAGGCAGTGCTTAAATTAGCCATTTTTTTCTTTAGGTTTATACATGTCATATTTTGTTTATATTTCTTTTATCCATTTAGTTACTTTTATTAATAATCACCCTTTCTAAGCTTTTCTCCAACCCTCTCAATCTTGTTTTTCCCTTTCATCCTGAAGAACTCCCTTTAGTATTTCTTGAAGGGCAGGACTCTTGTTGACAAATTCTATCAATTTCTGTTTATCTGTGAATATTTTGAACTCTGCCTCATTTTTGAATATCAGCTTTACTGGATACTTAATTCTTGGCTGGCAGTTTTTTACTTTTAGACCTTAACTATATCATACCACTGCTTTCTCACCTCCATGGTTTCAGATGAGAAATCAGCACATATTCTTATTTTTCTTCCCTTACATGTTATGAATCTCTTTTCTCTTGTAGCTTTCATAATTCTCTCTTTGTCTTGAGTGTTTGATAATATGATAAGTATGTATTTTGAGTAGGCCTGTTAGGATTTTTACTGTTTGGTGTGGGCTGTGTTTCCTGGACATATACATCCATGCCCCTCATAAGAGTTGGGGGATTTTTGGCCATTATTTCCTCCAACATTCCTGCCCCCTTTCCCTTCTCTTCTCCCTCTGGAATACCTATAATGCAAGTGCTTGTGCTTTTCATGTTGTCATTCAATTCTCTAAGCCCCTGATGAATTTTTTCTGTTTTTAATATCTGTTTTACTATCTGTGTGATTTCAGATGTTCTACGTTCACCATCACTAATTCTTTCTCTGCATATTCAAATCTGCTGTCATGACTGACAGTGTATTTTTAATTTCTTGCGTTGTGCCTTTCATAGCCATCAGAAATGATATCTTATTTACGTATGTTTACGATTTCTTCTGTATGTTCCTCCAGTGTCCTCTTAATACCTTTATCTCTTCCTTCACTTCATTTAGTTGATTCAGGATATTTGTTTGGACATCCTTGATTAGTTGTTCCATGCTCTTCATCTCCTTTTTAGTTTGTTCTTTATATTGGGCCATGTCTTTCTGTTTCTTGGTATGGCTTGTAATGTTTTTCTGGTATCTAGGGATCTGTATATCCTGATGGGCTTATTCAGTTGGTTAGCTTCACTTTCTGGTCTAGGGTTTGATCTCATTGTGTTTTGTGTTAAGGGTGCTCTTTGACACTTGGTTGCACTCATTCTATAGAGAGATGAGTCATTTGCCTGATAGTTTACAGCTGGCCTTGTGGAGCAAGCAGAGCAGCTGAGTCCAGAAAGAAATGAACCCCAGGGAGAGAGAAAAACCTTATGCTAACCTACAGCTGAGAAAGGAAGGAGCTGGGACCACGGAGCCTTAGGAGGAAGAGGAAGGCTGAACCCTTGCAGAGACCTGCAGGCATCTTGCTCCAACATGTGGCAACAGACTTTGGTGAGGAAAGAAACTTTGTGGCTTTGTGTCTGTAGGCTTCTACCCCAAATAAATACCCTTTCTAACAGCCAAGAGAGTTCTGGTATTTTGCATCAGCATCCCTTTGGCTGACTAATATACTGTGTAATATTTGGCTTAGGATTTTTGCATTTGTGTTATGAATGAGGTCAGCCTGTAATTTTCATTTCTTACATTTTTTCTTTTTAGAAATTGATATTAAGATTATTCTGGCCCTACAAAATGAGTTGTGAAGTGCTCTTCCTTTTTCTGTTTTTTTGGGAGTACTTTATTCAAGACTGGTATTGCTTGTCTCTTAAATGTTTGAAAATATTCACTATTCAAGTTGTCTGAGCCTGAAGTTTTCTTTGTAGAAAAGTTTTTTTAAACATAGATTCAATTTAATCATTACAGAAGTGATTTTAATCTTGTGAAGTTTGTTGTATATAGTCAATATTTGTAAATATTCCATATATGCTTGGAAATGATTATATACATATATATATAATAGTATAATAGAATATGTTCAAGTAGTTGAACACAAAGTTCTACATATTTCCCTTAGGCCAAGTTTTAAAAATTCTTTTATTAAAATTTTCCATTCCCTCAGACTTTTTCTTGCTTCTCTGATCAATTACTGAAAGAGTTTATTTAAAGTATTTCATTCCAAATGTGAGTATCAATCTCTCTCTCTATCATATCTATCTATCTATCTATCTATCTATCTATCTATCTATCTATCTATCTATCTATCTATCTACCTACCTACCTACCTATCTACCTACCTACCTATCTATGACATACACATTTACAATAATACATTATATTATTATGATGAAATGATCTTCTATGTATTTTTTTCTTTAAAGTCTATTTTGCCTGACAATAATATAGACACATCAAGTTCCTTTTGCTTAAGATTTCACTCATAAACTTTCTGAATCTTTGTGTTTTATATGCATCTCTCATAAGTGCGTAGTGTTGGAGTTTGGTTTTTCATTCATCTGACAATCTTTTTACATTATTTACATCATTATTTCATTTTCCTTTATAAATTTTCTGATACTTGTTTGAAATCTACTATCCTTGCATTTCTATCTATTTGGCTTATTTTGTGTTCCTTTTCTTTCCTTTCTTACCTTTTTTCTTTTGATTCAGGATTTTCATTACTCTGTCTTTTTTTTTCTGTTAATAGGAGTATTATTTATTCTTTAACCTTTCTCTTCATGGTTATTCCTTAAGTGTATTCTTGACTTTTCAAAAAGTTAAACATTAATCAGTAATTAAAACTTCCAAAAGAATAATGTAAGGAACTTAGAAGACAGTAATTCCATTAGCTTCCCTTCCAACTTGTATACTATTGTTTTAATCTATTTTAACTATCTCTATATTTTAAATCAAACATGAAATAATATTTGCTTTGTACAATTGATATTTATTTTTTTCAATTGATATTTATATATGGTTAGCCATATATTTATGATTTTTCTTGCTTTTTATTTTTCCCCCCAATCTCCAACATGCTAGGAAATTTTTCATTCTACTCAATAACACTCTATTGAGTGTTGAATGCTGGCCGTCGTGCTTGGTAAACCGTTTGCAAGAAACAGTGGTGGCCTCGGCTAAGGCTGGTGTTCCCCCTTTGCTCCTGTCTGGTGCCTAGAAGCACTAGTTGGAATCCTCTTCATTCAATTTCTCTGCTTGAGGATCTCTGGGACACCAGATAAGGAAGGTCTGTGTGAAGACTGGCTTTCTTCTTGTTCTGCTTTGCTTGAGGGCACAGCATGTTAAGGCCGTTACTCTAATTACTGTATGATTTCCCCACATATTGGCAATCTGTGAACTCAAGCTTCCATCCAGTTTTGTCCAGTGAGCTCTCATTCTCCATGCTGCCTCTTACAAAATATCAAGGGTCCCTGATACTCATTTCACCTATTCATTTTCTTCCATATATTGGGTCTGTTATTCCTGTTATCTTCATAACTCCTTGGTCCTTTAGGAAGACTTAAAATATATTTTTATTTGGAATTTTGTTAATTTCATTGGAAAGATTCTTCTTAATTACCTGGTCTGCCATTACTAGAAGAGAAAGTTAAAAACAGTCATATGACTTAGGGCAATTCTGAGAAAGCAGAAAACTCTAAATTTATAATAACATCTAGAATTTAGAATTGTTAGAATTCTTAGGAATGCTTATTTTTTAGTAAGCAGCTTAGGTAATTGGTAGATATAATTGTTCTTTACCACATATGTCTTGCCCTCTCCTTTCAGAAACATAGTCAATATTGCTTGTGGCAAGGCGGGGCCAGGTTTCAAAAACTACAGTAACCCATATTTGAATTCTATAAAGATAAATCTTCTATTCACTCTATTCTTAAAGGACAATGTTACTTGAGACTGGTAAAGAAAATGTCAAATTCTACATGACTGGTTTTCATTCACTGTTTCATTTTATTAACAATGCTAATTTAATATGCATAAATGCTTATATTTTTAGCATAGTAAATGATACAGATTTCCAGGTGGGGAGTAAATCAATATGATAATTTATCCTTAAGGGAAAAAAACAGCCTCTGTGAAAATAAATGGGACATCTCAGAAGAAAGACATGCTTCATAAAATTCTACTTCCTGAGCTTATTATGTCAAATATACAAAGCATATATATTTTTTGGTAATTATCCCTAAATTAAAACTATATATGTATTTTAAAGATTTATTTTTATTTATTTATATATCCCCCCCTTGCTGCTTGTACTTGCTGTGTTCAGTTTTTGCTTTGCGTTTTTCCGTGTCTGCTTGTCTCCCCTGCTGTGTCAGCTCACTGCCTTCACCAGGAGGCCCCGGGAACTGAACTTGGGGCCTCCCATGTGGTAAACCAGAGCCCAACCAATTGAGCCACAGCCGGTTCCCCTATATTTATATATTTTGATCTATTTATCTTAGCTTCTATTCTCTACTCTTTAAGTCAAACATAGCCAACTTAAAGTTTCTCTGACCTCCTCTTAGACAAAATAATCTTTAGCAATTACTTGATTCATAAAGTAATTCCTGTTTTCATATAAAGCTCTTATGTAAGTTAATGTGTATATAAATGAATACAGCACAATTGTGGCTATTTATCCATTTATCAAATATGATTTCAGCCCTTACTATGTGCCAGCTATGTCACATGCTAGAGATTCACAGAGAACTAGTTAAATGTAGGCAGGGGGCATTTTATTTGGAGTTAGAGCCAAGCAAATGGTAAGTATTGTAAATGTGACCTTACTTCTGCTTGTAGCCAGCAGGTGACTTTTGGCCATTTACTCTTTCATTTAACAAATATTTATTGGGCACCTATATGTGCAAAGCAGTGGGGAAACCATGGGAAATGAAAGACAAGTCCAATGCTCATAGAGTCTCTACTCCAGTGGAGAAAAACGCAATGAACAGTTGATTCCAGTGATGGTCATTATGGTGCTACTAAAGCACATGGAAATTGAATCCAGAAAATGATGGCCAGTTTCATGAAGAAAGTGACATTTAGGCTGAGATCTGAAAAACAAAAGTTGTT
>PVKH010032555.1:0-12149 GCA_004027955.1 Chaetophractus vellerosus | reverse complement strand
CAACTTTTGGTTTTCTTTGGCATTGGTCAGGTACCGGTCCCTTCATTCTCCAATATCAGAGAACACATGTAAAGCTCCCCGTATCACATTGTTTTAGTGTCTTGTGAAAGATCTGGGGTTATGTGATGGTCTTCTACCACTTCATTCCCATGGGAAGAACTCTCTTAACAAACTCTTTCCACATGTTTCATGTTTTTTAGAGCCCATTTGTAGATTTTCAGGGTCATATTACTAGTTCTTATCATTTACTTTGAAATTTCCTCAGGTTTGCCACCTCATTTTAAAATTTTACATATATTGAGTTTTGGTATACCAGTGGTCTGATGGTTAGGCTAATGTGTCAACTCAGCCAGGTAATTGTGTCCAGGTGTTTGGTCCAGCAAGCACTGGGTTAATTGTAATACAAGAGCATTTATGGACTTCGATCACCAGTGAGTTTACTGCATGGATGGCTGATTACATCTGTATCAATCAGGGAGATTGCATCAGAAAGAATTTCCCAGCTCATCTTTGGACAGCCAACTTCTCCCAGAAACTCATCAAGGACCTTTCATCGGACTTCCATTGGAGCCCCTGGTTCACAGCCTGCCTGCGGAACCTGGACTTGTGCATCCCCATGGCCGCATAAGAGACTCTTATAAAATCTCATATTATTGACAGGTATCTCCTGTTGATTCTGTTTCCTGAGAGAACCCTGACTAATACAGCTTGGTACCAGCAGTGGTTCTTGAGGAACAGAGTCTTAAACATGGAATGGGTAGTGGAAGAAGGTAGTGATAAATATAACTTCAACCACGTGACCAGTTACAGAAATGAGGACTGTAATAGTCATGAACCCTTCTTCCTTGTTTCATTATGAGTATGATTGTATATGTACACAAAATGAATTTCTTTGTTTTCTTCCTCAACCTTTTTCCCCTATCATATGAAAACTTGTATTAATTTCATGTCATAATATTTAAGGATGTCAAGTTTAAGAGTGGATATTACCCAAGGACTTGCACCCTATTCTGTGGGGAATTAATGCATTTCCAGTTGTACACAGGGGAGTTGAACATTGTTAGGCGGAAATGTATATGTATGCTTGTCTGTTATTGTTTTTGCTTAGAGATTAAGTATGGTTTAGGGCAATGTGTATGGTTGTCGAGTTGACAAGGGGTGGACTGTGATGGTTAAGCTAATGTGTCAACTTGGCCAGGTAATTGTGTCCAGGTGTTTGGTCCAGCAAGCACTGGGCTAATTGTAATACAAGAGCATTTATGGACTTGATCACCAATGAGTTTACTGCATGGATGGCTGATTACATCTGTATCAGTCAGGGAGATTGCATCAGCAATGGGTGACACTTTTATCCAATCAGTTGAATGCCTTAAAAGGGGAAGTGATTTCAACTTTCAGAGAGAATTTCCCAATCCGTCTTTGGACAGCCACCTTCTCCCAGAAACTCATCAAGGACCTTTCATTGGACTTCCATTGGAGCCCCTGGTTCGCAGCCTGCCTGCGGAACCCGGACTTGTGCATCCCCACAGTCATGTGAGAGACTCTTTTAAAATCTCATATTATTGACAGATATCTACTGTTGGTTCTGTTTCCTGAGAGAACTCTGACTAATACAAGTGGGAACTTTCTGTTTAATGTCATTGCATTTATATATACATATATTTATACACAGTTGATGATGTGATGATGTTTGTATTAAGCTTGCTAAGTTATTTACATGGGTTATATGCTTGGGATGAGGGTGTAGAGGAAATGCAGGAAGAAGGATAAGAAGAATGAAAGACAGAGGCATATTTAAGCACTAATAGAGAAAACAAAATAAAATATTGCCCTAAAATCCTCCAGCACCTTATATGATTGTATTAGTCAGCAAAAGGGGTGCTGTTGCAAAATAACAGAAATTGGTTGGTTTTTATAAAGGGTATTTATTTGGGGTAGAAGCCCACAGTTACCAGGCCATAAAGCATAAGTTACTTCCCTCACCAAAGTCTGTTGCCACATTTTGGAGCAAGATGGCTGCCGATGTCTGCCAGGGTTCAGGCTTCCTGGGTTCCTCTCTTCCCAGGGCTTGCCTCTCTCTGGGCTCAGGCTTGCTTTACTCCACAAGGGCAGCTGTAGACTATCAAGCGAATGGCTCATCTCTTTTCCCGGTGTCTTCTCTCCTTCCTCACGACCAAACTCCTCTGTGGGCTTACTTCCCTGGGCTCCAGCATTAAAACTCTGCATCAGAACTCCAACTCAAAACTCCAACTCCCTCCTCTGCTCTGCCATGTAGTTTTATCTCTGAGTCCCCGCCCACCAAGGGGCAGAGACTCAGCGTCATACTGACATGGCCCAATCAAAATCCCTAATCATAACTTAATCATGCCCAGAGGAACAGACCAGTTAACAAGCTTAATCCAATATCTATTTTTGAAATTCATAACCATATCAAACTGTCAAAATGATTTGCTTTATAAATTATTTATGTGTATGTTAGTATATGTATATCCACATAATACTTTTAGAGAAAGATGTCGTAACTGAAAAATAATTTCAGAGCACTGTTTTTAATTTGACTCTATTTAGTGACAATAATAAATGCATACAGTAAAGTACATATATACACATATTCATACATATATAATTATATATATAAATATATAGACACAACAAGAAGTAACATATAGAAGGAGTCATAAAAGGCAAAAATATTAACATTGATGACTTCAGGAAAGTGGAATTGGAGATGTGGAATCAGAAGATGCTTTTCACTTTTCCTTTGTTATATCTTTGTAATTTATCACTTGCTGCAAGTAACATGCAAAAATAATTTTTAAAAAAATTAATGAAGTACTATACTCCCAAAGGTGCTGGGCTTGTAGTTGGGAGAATCAGATGTAAAATATTACCCATCTTTTCATCTATGTAGGTAGAAAGATCACCTGCTAAATATGAAGGTGAAAAGAGTGCATTTTGGGATATGAATAGAATGGGGGAAATTCTGAAATAATTGCTATGGCAATTTCAATATGGAATAAACTGGAATTACTAAATTGATTTCCAAGGAGAAAGTACTAAGGCAACAATGAATGGGAAAACTCTGTTTAAATAATGCCTTTTGTTCAGTAGTGAGCATAACTTTTGACTAAGAATTTTGAACATAATATAAAACAAAACAAATTACATATTACATCAAGGTTGAGACTTGGCAGAAGTTAAGGGGTCATAGAATATTAATGAAAGTATAACTGATTTAGTTGATCGTGGGGACTCAGGCTGAATAGTGAGGCAAGAAAGCATTTTGCTTTTAAGAAAATAAGCCAGGACTATAGAAGGAACGGGAGTACTCCATTGTGTTGGGGAACATGTTCAATGAAAATGAGGGAATGAAATGGTTAGAAAGAAGGTTACCTATGTCTCAATATCCCTGGGACAGCCCCATTAAAATTGCTAATAAAGGGCTATTTCACTCTCAGAATTAGGATATTTGAATAACTTAAAGCTCCTTAGGAAAAAAATAAAAGGCCAATTAGTGTGGTCAGCAACACAGTAGCCAAGATAGATCTGCTCACTTGCTTAGGAAGAAAAAGGTGTGGTATCTCAGTTTATAAAGTCGACTTTGGGACAGAGCAATCACTCAGATTCTAAGTGGTTTATACTAACTTCTGTACAATATAGATTAACAGATGGGATGTGTCCTCAGGGTAGGTAGTCATATTCACACACTGAGACTGTCTTGAAAGCTCATCACATTTTGAGAAATACCTTGGGCACTTATTAACAAGTCAGAACAATGAGGCCTTCAGAGATTAACCAAAATATCTGGGGAGAGATCTGCATTTTAAGAGGGCTTTTAAATCCAATAACATCTCTTTACCCTGCCCTTCTTTGCATCTACACCTCTTCCAAAATACTGCCTTTGCTCTCCCATTGTTCCTTAACAGACTATATATTTGGATGTTGTAGTCACAGTATATGGTGACTCCTACTGTGTGGATGGGTAAAAAATGAAGAGCTTGAATTTAAATCAGCTAAGCATAATAACATTTTGAGTCAGATCATCCACGGTTAGAATTTTAGCTCTGTCCCTTACTGAGTGACATTGAACAAATTACTTTATCATTTGAATTTTAAGATCCTGGCTCTCTAAAATAATATATGTACCTTTTAGAGTTATTGTAAACAATGAATTAGATAATTTATGTAAAGCAATTAGCGCAGTGGTAGGCATATGCTAAATGCACAAAAATGTTAATTCCTTATATCTCTTTGGTTGTGTTTAGAAACATTCTTTAATCAGTTGCTCTCATTAACTTGGCATCCTCAATTTTTCCTAAGCAATAATGGGTAAGGAATGCCTAACACCAGTGTCAAACACCAATGAAACATTTTAAAAATCATAATCATGCACAAAAATTATCCCTGAAATAGGGAAAATAAAATCATTCCAATCATGTTACATATTTGATTTTCAATTAAATTTTTAAATAGATATTACAACATTTTTTCATTTTACCTCCTGCTTTCATAAAAATGATTCATTTAAATTTATTAATTGATAACTTAAAAAACACAGAAATACTATGGAAGCATAAGTTTAATATTTTTCAGATACTGAAGATAGCAGTATTTATTTATCTGTTTATCAATTTTTAAATAATCATTAGAGCTTACATTGTTGACATTCAGCTAGTTTATCAGTGTATCAGTTTTCTGTTGCTCTGTAACAAATTAAAAATAAATTTAGCAGTTTAAAACAACAACCCTTTATTATCTCATAGTGTCTGTATATCACAAAGCTGAAATCAAGGTGTTGGCTTAGCTGTGTTCTCCTCTAGAGCTCAGAGTCCTCTTCTAGGCTCATTGAGGTTGTAGGCAGAATTAATTTTCTTGCAGCTGAATGACCAAGGTCCTTGTTTCTTTTTTGCTGTTGCCACTCTTAATTCCTAAAGGCTACCCTCAAGTCCTAGTCCTTGTGGTCCCAGCCTCTTCCAAGGCAGGTTTGCCTCTTCAAGGCCAGCAGGAGAATCTTTCTCATCCTTCAAATCTCTTCCTTCAGAAAAGACACAGTCCTGTTTAAGGCTTGTCTGATTAGGTCAGGCTCACCCTGGATATTTCCCTTTTGATTACTTCTAAGTCAACTGATTTGAGACCTTACTTGTATCTAAAAAAATCTCCTCAGCTTTGTCATATTATATTATACCTATGTCATATAAGTTGACAATTGCATGAGTGAAATCCATCTCTCAGAATCAATGGGAGAGGGAGATACAAGGTAAATATACTAGGGAGTGGGACTCTTGGGTGCATTCTTAGAATTCTGCCTACCCCAAACAGATTCAGGTTAGACATATTTGTACTGTTTTTGTAACAAATGACAATTGTATCATGGAAAATCACATTGAATATATGTGATATGATTATAATTCACTTCATCTTTTATGATTTTAATCATTCACAATGGAAAAATCATTTTCTTTCTCTTAGAACACATATAAAGAAACAGTCTTTATACTGTTTATTCCATATATAATTTATGGGCACTTATTACTTTGGGACATAATTCTCTTTATTTAATTGTAGAATAATTAAGGAGTGCAAAATAATTTCCTTTTAATTTGTGGCTACTTAGTTATACAAAGGAAAATTTGTGTGTATGTTATAAATTAAAACTTTAAAATTCCATATCTATCCATCTAGAGAAACATTGACACTATTTTATTAGATGAATAGTGTATATGTAAATAAAACCAATACTTTTGTATTTTTTACATTTTTTTAATTTTTAATTTTAATATATTTTTTATTTTTTTCAAAAGACACTTAGATTGCATAAATGTTACACAAAAAATATAGGGATTCCCATATGCCCAACTCCTCACATCTCCCCCACCTCCCACATAAACAACATCCTTCATTAATGTGGCCCATTCATTGCAATTGATAAATGCATCCCGGGGCATTGCCACTGAGCATGGACCATAGTTCACGTTGTAGTTTCCACTCTCTCTCACACAATTCTGCAGGTTATGGGAAGATATAAAAAGCCTATATCTGTCATTGCAGTGTCATTCAGGGCGATTCCCAAGTCCTGAAAAAAAACCCTGTATTACACCTGTTATTCCTTCTCCCTGCCCCCAGAGCCTCCAGTGGCCACTGCTTCCACATCAATGTTGTAATTTTTCCCATTGCTAGAATAAAAATAAGTCTATAGGAGAATACCAGTAAGTCCACTCTAGTCCATAGTTCATTCCCCAATCCTGAGGATTCTGGATGGTGATGTCCACTCCACCTCTAATTTGAGAGGAGGCTTCGATCCTATACAGCCAATGGATGGGACTCTTTTGCTTGCATTGCAGGCTCTCTTGTTTCCTTGGTATGGCATTTGTCACTCCTTACCTCCTTGTTAGTTGTCTTGGGTGAGTCCAATGAACTGGAGAGTAGGTGCTACAACTCCGCTGAGGCTCAGGGCCGAGCTGGCACATGGACAGCCCAAAGATTCCAGTCTCTTGGATGTACACCTACAAACTCCAGCACCAAATATAGTTTAAGTAGAAGGGACAGATGAGCCATGTGTAGGGAAGCCATAACTGAGTCCAACTCTGTCACTCCCAGGAGCACAAACTCCAAAGTAGGGCCAACTTGCAAGGCACCAAACTTCAGAGCTATCTGCCCTTACCATAGGCCTGGGTGTCTCCAGAGCCCTCAGGAACCCCACTATTTGGGATAGTATCCACTTTGGCAGTCTATAAGAACCTGCTGTGATGTGCATGAGCGTTACCTCTGGGATGACCTCCCAACTCACCTTGAAGTCTCTTAGCCATATAAATTCATTTGTCTTTACCTTTTACCCCTTTTATTCAAGGTGTTTTTCCAGTTGCATTGCTAATTGGTGCTTGGTAGTAATCCCTTGGTGCCAGGGAGGCTCATCCTTGGGAGTCCTGTCCCACACTGGGGGGCTATAATGCATTTATATGCTGAGTTTGGCTTAGAGAGAGGCCACATTGGAGCAACAGGTAGGCTTTTAGTAAGCAACTCTTAAGCACCCCACAACACTAGGTTGTTTCAATTTCAAGAGCCAAGCCTCACAAGCATAGTCATCAATATCAAGGGCCCATCAATGGACCATTGCCCTTCACCAGTCATTTCCCCTGCACTTGGGGGACTGTTGCTGCTCCATTAGAGACCGTGGCAGAGCTCTCCAGGATAGGAATTCAATATTCTCTCAGTTATTGTGTGAATCTCCACCCACTGTGACAATGCCCCATGAACATTTGAACACATTTATATACCTTATATGTATGCCCAGCTGAACTTCCTCCTATGTATCCCCCATCACTGACACCCCACACCAATCATCCTCCCCTTCTGTGATCCAAAGCTTCTTCAAAAATGAAGCCAATAAAATAGCCAAATACAATTAATAGGAAAATGAAATTTAAATGATAGGTTTAAATATAAGAAGTAAAATACATAAAAATTTCAGAAAACTAAAAATAAAATTAAATTAAAAAATTGGGATATTTAAAAATAATGAAAAATATTTTTAAAAATTTTTTTATATTTTGCCTTTCATCACGGTAATATCTGTTGTCCTGTATGTAGAGTGATATTTTTTTTTCCATTTATTCCCCAGTGTCTTACTTTCTTTCATTTTGTTTTCAAAGAGGGTTTAGGACACAGTAAAGTCACATACAGAATACAGAGGACTTCCATACACCCAACATCCTCCCCCCTTTCCCTCAACATCCTTCCCCCTTTCCCCTTTTCCATATTAACACCTTTTTATATGTGGATGGTTCCTTTTTTACAGCTGATATACAAATAGTGAAACATAGCTACTAACCATGGTCAACGGTTTACATTATGGTTTACATTTTAGACTGTACAATTTTATAAATTTTGATGATATTTAAGATGGTCTGTGTCCATCATTGCAAGATCATATAGAACACTTCCATTGCCCACTAAATACCCCCTGTTCCACCTATTCTATTCCTCCCTCACCCTCCCTTGGGGCCCACAGTAATCCCCTGGCTTTACTTCTTGGATGACAAAATTCATAGTTACTTGCAACAACACTGAGGTCTTGATACACTGGTTTGTCCTCCCCTATTAGGAACCGACCCTCTGTTTGAGAACATATCGGTCCTCCCCAGGATGGGAGTCCAATTCCTTCCCGTTCATTATGTGGGTTCCCACACAGTGATACAACACATTATGACAAAATGATCACTCACATATTCCCTAGAAGCCTGCTTCAGGTGCATCCTGTCCCGAATGCTCCCCCATCCAACACCCTAAACCAGTAATCCTTCCTTGTCATATTGCCATAAGAGCATTCCCAACTTTGTAATCATTTCAATAGTCAGTTTTCGTTTTTGGTATTATTTGTTTAGTGTAGATTATTTTACTTTTTAAATTTTAGCTTATTTCTTTTGACAATAATGTGTCTCTAGAATTAAGCATTTGGGATATTATTAGAAAAAATGGTTAGAATTAGTCATAGAATAAAAACTGGATAGAAATATACATTATTAAAATGTTAAATCATTTGAAGAAGTATTCCAGATCTCACTGTTAATAATTTCCTACAAAACAGTTTTTTTTTCCCAAAAAATGATCTGTGGTACCATCAATAGAGAAGAAATTAGGTAATAGACATTCCCTTTATTTTGAATTCGTTATTTCCAAAGGAGATTTTTTTTTAACCATTTAAAAAACTGTAATTATCTGGAAAGATTAGAGTTTTATGGTAGACTGTCATATATGTCAGGGATTCCTAATGTCTTAACTTAGGTCCCTCTGAACAGCATAGTTGGAGATAAGGATTCTCATAAATGTAGTTTGCCTTGCTAAGAAATTCCAAGGAACTGGAGTGGACAACTAGGATGAGTGAAACAAGGAAGGAGGGAAATTCAATCCAAGAGTATGTTACTGAGTTGATCATATCTGTGTACAACTGGGAATCAATCACACTATGAACCTTTTAAGGAGTTGTGTATAATGCATCTCAAAATTGTCTGCCTGAGGGATAAAACTGTTTATCCACTAGCTTCCATCCACTGTTGGTTAGATGTTGTGTATGTGTCAGAATGGCTGAGCAATTTCTTGCATGTATCTCACAAGGAGGTGGAAGAGAAGCCCCAGGGCAGAAAGTGAGCAATTTGTGTTGCAGCTGATATGAAGTGCCATCAAGTGACATGACTACAACTGATTATTTAGAAATTGCTGGAGTAAAACACTGGGATATGTGGAACAAGAGATCTATGGTAGAATCCACCCCTTGCTCCTCCATCATATCTGTTCATGACTTACATTAAGTCCAATAGCTCACAGAGCCTTTAAGGTGGTGGATAGTACAATTTCCACAAAAGAATCAATGCACGAGGATTGGTAAACCAGCTATATAGCTCTCTGCTCCAACTGGTCCCTATGCCATAATTAATATTCACCATCTCCCTCTACCATATTTTCAGTACTTCAGTGGATATGGGTTGTTGCTTAATGGGTGATTATATTCTTATTGCTAAGGTGTCAGAGCCCCCAACTGGTCTGTTCTTTTTGAGTCATCAATATTATAATCATCCATGTATAATTATCATTGGCTATGGAAGAATGGCCATAGCCATTCTCATAGAACACAAGTATATTTCCTGGGAATCCATTCCTGTCCCTTTTGCATGGTTATCAGAGGCAATCATCCCTCCATTAGCATGAGTACAACTGTTTTTATTATTTTTTTATTATCTACTAGTCCAGTTGTAGCTTTATTTCAGTAGACTCCTTATCTATCTCTTGGTAGAAGCATCTTCCTCAAGAACCTCACACATCTCAGACTTTAGAGACAAGAATCACAGATTCTACAATTGTGTCATGGGGGTAAAACTGAAAAAAAACAATCTTCATTCCACCCCTTGGTTCCCAGGTCCATGTATTCTTGCTATTGGAGACATAGTACCATCAACTGGCTGTTGAATCAGTGAATAAATCACATCCTAGAGGACAGCTTCCTGCAGGATATTATCTCTGCAGTTGATGTTGCCTTATTTGAGTATTTAGTAGGTTCTTCCATTGTTCAGTTAGGTCACATGCTTCTGGATAATGCAGTAAATAGTAAACCTTTGTTCATGTGCTCATTTTTGTAATTTATTATAAAGACAGCTCATGTAGCAACTGAGATCAGAATATTGCTACATAAGCAACCCTGAAGCGCATACCATTTGTAAAACAAATTCAGAACCACATACTTCGCTCAAATTGGATAATAATAAAGCTTAGCTCTCAGCCAGGATTCGCTTGATATTTAAAACTAATTAAGGAGTTGTGCAAATTGCACATAAATATATTACTTGGCATATCCTGAATGGCTCAGTAATTGCAGACCATTATTCATCTCATTTAGTGACCTCCCATTCAGAGGTGAAAAAAAGAATTCTTCTTTTTCAATGATGGAAACCAGAAGCTATTTACTCTTAAGCTAAGAATTTCCACACTTTTGCTATTCCCGTGGGTTGGAAATTAGTAAAATCGCAAGGATATCTGTGTTTGCTTTCTTTGTCACAGAGATGTGGGCAGGAATTCATCACATGGATCTACTTTTATCAGTTTCTAAGAATATGTTTTAGATATAAAAGTCATAGAATACCTCAGTGACCACTACCTCTGCCCACAGCCTAGCAGTGACATTATTTGTGCCCACCTCTACAGTGGCCATAAATGCCTGCGTAAATGCAGGCATAAATGAAGGCATAAATGGAGCAGCCCCTCCAAGCGCTGCAGTGCCTACATTGTCCTCAAGAAATACTTGCTCGTCTGTGTCCATGAATTCACGGGCCCGTTTCTGAGCACAGTAATATCCCTAGCCAAGTCCAATTTTCTAAAGCGCAAATTTGATTTGTTTCATTTTCTCCTCAATTCCTGTGGTTCCTCATCATCTGTCCATTAAGGATGATATTTAATAGCCTTTTAAAGCTTTCCACAGTTTGTCGCCAGTATACCGTGCTCACTTAAAGTCTCTATTTCCACCTAGCTAAATTACTTGCTATTTCTCTAAAAATGTAAAATTTTCTGACTCCTTAGATTTACACTTACCAATCTTTCCATTTGGAAAATTTTCCTTCCTCTTTTCCATCTGCATCTGTTAAATTTTATCCATCTGTTAAGTCCTAGCTCAAATGCCATTTCTTCAATCTAACCTTCTGAATTTTCTTATATGGCCGATTTACAGCCTAGAATTTTACCTTAAGTGATGTATATTTATCTTATTTCCCTAACTCAACTTCAGTCAATTTAGGACATATACTTTTTTTTTTTCCTTTTGTTTATTCTCTCCACTTCAGAGCCTAGCAAATAGTAGCTACTAAATATTCTTTCCTGAGCTAGCAAATACTCAGACTTTTAGACAGTTTTGGCAGTTGGATTTGTAATAGCATTTTGTTTGAATAGAGGAATGGCATTTATTTTATGAAAGAAATGTTGCTTTTGTAATTTGATCATTTTAGATGGGCATATCAATTGCTTCATCATTATGGGTTTGAGATCTGTTGTTATAGATTGATTGGACTTCCCTTATGTCTCAGGATCAGGCTAAATTTTTATTGTCTATTTTTTTCCTTTATTAGAGAAGTTGAGGGTTTACAGACCAATCATGCATAAAATACAGGATTCCATAGATCACACCACAACCAAAGCCTTGCATTGTTGTAGAACATTTGTTACAATTGATGATAATTCCTTGTTACAAATGTACTTTTAGTTAAAGTCCATGTTTTAACTTAGGGTTCACTGTTCATGTAATGTAGTTCCATGGATTTTTTTTTAAATTATTCTTTTACCATATGTACAATCTAACATTTCCCCTTTTAATCATATTCAGATATATACTTCACTGCTGTTAATTGTGTTCCCAGTATTGTGCTACCATCACCACCATTCATTACCAAAACTTCTCCATCATTCCAAATAGGAACTGAGTACATTTAAAGCTTAAATTTCCCATTCCCTATCCCCACGCCATCCCTTGAGAACCTATATTCTAGATTCTGACTCTATAGTTAGCTTACTCTAATTACTTCAAATCAGTGAGATTATAGGCTTATTTCACTCAACATGGTTATGTCACTCAAGGTTCATACATGTATCGAGATTACATTGCTTTCCATTGT
>PVKH010032554.1:0-12147 GCA_004027955.1 Chaetophractus vellerosus | reverse complement strand
TACTTGTTTTCCCCATATTTTTCTTTGTGGTTATCATTCAGCTTAAATTTAACTTCTTAAATTTATAATAATCTTACTTAATTTGATACCAAATTAACTTCAATGGCATACACAAAACCATGTTCCTATCACTTTGCCCTCCCACATTTGTGTAGTTCTTGTCACAATTTATATATTTAATATTATGTGTCCAAAACCATTCGTTTATTATTATATTTTATGTAATTTCCTTTTAGAACCTGTGGCAAGTAATAGGTAAGTTACAAATCAAAAATAGAATAGGGGAGACAACCACCAAGATGGTGGCAGAGTAAGGAGCTCCTAGAGTCAGCTTGTGCTACAGGACAATTAGTAATCACCCAGAGCTACCTAAAGCACCTGTTTAGGGACTCCAGGAGGCCAGAAGAGCATGCTGCAACATCCTTGAAAGAATGGAAGGAGGAGACTGCCCATTTGCAGAGAAGATTCGTAAGTAGAGCACTCCATGCCACCCACGGAGGCCGGGGCCCATCCTCCACTGGCGGCAAAAGCCACCTCAGGAGCTGTTCCACTGCTGGAATTGGAAGCTCCACTTCCCAAAAGTGTGGAGCAAGAGACAGTTGGGCACCAACTTCAGCTACTGATTAGTAAAATTAGCTGGCTAAGGTATAACCCCAAGAACAGTTAAAGTCTGAGCTTCTCCAAGTCAGAAAGAGGCTGATAGCCACCATTTTAACTCTGCCCCCAGCATGAGGGGAAGCGGGGCAGACTGAAAATCACAGTGTTGGTAGGGAGCAGCTTCTTTCCATCTAGATCAGATTGCAGCCCAAGCCTAAGCCCCAGCCCCACCGCCAGCAGGGAGGAACCTGGGAGGCCCTGCACCAGCCTCTCCAGGAAAATAAAGGTGATACCACAGAGGCTGGTGGTCATTCTACTCTGACAGCACAAGCCACCTCAGGAGCTGTTCCGTGGCTGGAGTTGGAAGCTCCATTTTCCAAAACAGGGGAGGGAGAGACGGATGGCCATCAAATTCAGCTACTGATTAGTAAATTCAGCTGGCTAAAATATAACCCTAAGAAAAGCTAAACTCTTGAACCTGTCCAAGTCAGAAAGAGGCCCATAGCCACCATTTTGACTCCACCCCCAAAATAAGGGTAAGCCGGGCTGACTGAAAATCACAGTAACAATGGGGACTGGCTTCTTTCACCCAGATTGGAACTGCAGCCCTAGCCTAGGCTTCAGCCCCACCTCCAGTGGGGAGGAAGCTTGCAGGCCCTGCACCAGCCTCGCCAGGTAACTGCAGGAATGTTCAGCTGGCACAGACTGGATAGTCAGAAGTCTCCTGGGATAACTGTAGTCATTTTGAACCTGCATGGCCTAGACTGCTGCCCACACCTGAAGCTCCATTCCCACCCCAGGAAGGGGAAGAAGGGACATGAAGCTTCACAGTCCTCCGGGCAACTAGAGTTTAGGCCTCCACAACCTGGATTACTACTCATGGCTGTGGTTCTGTCCTTAACCCTGTTAAAGGACAAAGTTGGGAAAAGCTTCAACTGTCCCTTGGGAAATGCAGGCAGCTTGAGCCTCCACAACTTACAGCACCAACTATATCCTTGGCTCCTACCACACAAACAGCAAAGGAGAAAGGGCAAGAAAACCCTAAACATAAGAGAGAAACAGCACCCAGAATAAATACATCCAGTAAGCCAGATGCCAAGATGCCAACAAAAAATTACAATCCACACCAAGAAACAGGGAGATATGGCCCAGTTAAAGGAACAAGATAAGCCTCCAGATGACATAAAGGAGTTGAGACAACTAATCATAGATGTTCAAACAAATCGCCTTAATAAATTCAATGAGATGGCTAACGAGATTAAGGATATTAAGAAGACATTGGATGAGCACAAAGAAGAATTTGAAAGCATACATAGAATAATAGCAAATCTAATGGGAATGAAAGGCACAATAAATGAAATTTAAAATGCACTTGAGGGGGCCGGCTGGATAGCCCAGTGGATAGGGCGTCGGCATACCACATGGGAGGCCCCGGGTTCGGTTTCCGGGGACCTCTCCTAGCGGGCAGACCGTCTTGAGAATGGCAAGCCGCCATGGGCGGGCCAGAGCCGCTGTGGGCAGGGCAAAAACCTGCCATGGACAGGCAAAAGCCGCCATGGGCAGGGCAGGTTGCCCGCGAATGGAGCACAGACAGCCACCTGCAAACTGAAAGCCGGCCGTGAATGGAAGCAGAAGCTGCCCACAGGCGGGGAAAGCCGCGCCTGCACAGTGACCAGTCTCGGCGCGTCGCCACAGCGGGGGGGAGGGGAGATATGTAATAAAATAAATAAATCTTTAAAAAAAAATGCACTTGAATCATGTAATAGCAGATTTGAGGAGGCAGAAGAAAGAATTAGGGAGCTTGAAGAAATGGCCTCTGAAAGTGAACATACAAAAGAAATGATGAAGAAAAGAATGGAAAGAATTCAACAAGGTCTCAGGGAACTAAACAGCAAGAGACATGCAAACATACGTGTCATGGGTGTCCCAGAGAAGGGAAGGGAAAGGGGACAGAAGGAATATTTGAAGAAAGAATGGTAGAAAATTTCCAACTCTATTGATATCCATGCCCAAGAAGCACCACGTACTCCCATCCAAATAAATCTGAATAGACCAACTCCAAGACACATACTAATCAGAATGTCAAATGCCAAAGACAATGAAGAATTCTGAGACCCTCAAGAGAAAAGCAATGCATTACATATAAGGGATACCCAAAAAGATTAAGTGCCAATTTCTCATCAGAAACCATGGAGGCAAGAAGATAGTGGTATGATATATTTAAGACACTGCAAGAGAAAAACTTCCAGCCAAGAATCTTATATCCAGCAAGATTGTCTTTCAAAAATGACGGTGAGTTTAGAATATTCACAAATAAATAGAAACTGAGAGAGTTTGTAACCAAGAGACCTGCTTTGCAGGAAATACTAAAGAGTGTGCTACAGACTGAAAAGAAAAAGACTGGAGAGAGAAGCTTGGAAGAGAGTCTAGTAATGAAGCTTATATTAGTAAAAGTAACTAAAAGTCTCAAAAGAGTAGTGAAAATAAAATATAACAGATAAAACCAAAGGTCAAAATGAGTGAAATAAGACCTGCCTTTACAGTAATAACATTGAATGTTAATGGATTAATCTCCTCAATCAAAAGACACAGACTGGCAGAATGAATTAGAAAATATGAGCCACCTATATGCTATCTGCCAGAGACTCTACTTAGACCCAAGGATACCAATAGATTGAAAGTGAATTGCTGGAAAAAGCCAGAGTACCTATACTTATATCAGATGAAATAGACTTTAAAAGCCACTAGTAATGTGCAATCTGAGGAGAAAGTCGGGGGGTGGGGAAATCCATTTACAATAGCAACTAAAAGAATCAAATATTTAGGAATTAACTTAACCAATGATATAAAGCACTTGAATTTAGAAAAGTACAACTCATTGTTAAAAGAAATTTTAAAATTGCAAAAATATTCCATGCTCATGGATTGAAAGACTAATTATTATTAAGTTGTCAATTCTACCCAAATTGATATACAGATTCAATGCTATCCCAAAAAAATTCCACCAGCGTTTTTTATATGAATGGAAAACATGATTATCAAATTTATTTGGAAGGGTAAGGGGTCCCAAATAGAAACATCTTAAAAAGGGAAAATTAAGTTTGAGGACTCTCACTTATGGACTTTAAGTCATATTACCTCGCTACAGTGGTAAAAACAGCATGGTACTGGCATAAAGACAGACACATAGACCAGTGGAACCAAACTGATGGTTAAGAAGCAGACCCTCACATCTATGGTCAAGTGATATTTGACAAGCCTGTCAAATCCACCTGGCTTGGACAAAACAGTCCATTCAACAAAGGGTGCTGAGAGAACTTGATATCCATAGCCAAAAAATGAAGGAGGACCCCTATCTCACACCTTATACAAAAATTAACTCAAAATGGATCATAAACCTAAATATAAAAGCAAGAACCATAAAACTTATAGAAGAAAATGTAGGAAAATATCTTCAAGAGCTGGTGGTAGGTGGTGGATTCTTAAAGGAGATAAGAGAGGACTGAGATGGACTAATGATGTTTAATGTACGTAGAAGTTTTCATGAACTTTATTGTAAAAGTATAGAAATGTATAGAGTTGATGGTAACATACTATAGTGAGTAACAGCTTGTTTATAAATCGGATTGTGACTGTAAAGGGTAGTCTAGGGATGTAAATGCCCATTGAAAGAAAGCTAGAGAATAATCTAGGCACTGAAAAGACAATAAACCCAGAGGTAGATGAAAATTGTGGTTGATAATACAGGTGCACGAGTATCCTTGTGAACTAGAGCAGATGTACATCACTATTGCAGGGTGGTGGGAATGTGTAGAAGCATGGAGAAAAATACAACTGGAATGACCTATGGACTGTGGTTAAGAGTAACTCTGGCATCTAAACCAAAGATGTTATGTGTTGATAATGGCAGAATATGGAAAAAGTGTGCCAAATGTATGCTATGGACCTGGTAATAGCCTGATGATATTATCTCATAATCTGTAACAAATGTTCCACCATGGTGTGGTGTGTTGATAGAGGGGTGTCGTATGGGAATCCTGCACATGTGCATGATTGTTTTGTAAGTTTACAACTTGTGTCATAAAAATATATTTTAAAAATAATAATAAGTTAAGCTGGGAGAAAAGACACCAAATATAAGATAAGGACTATAATTAGTAGTAAGATTTTGATGATATTCTTTCATCATTTGTAACAAATATCTCACAACAATGCAAGGTGTTGGTAGTGGCTTGATGTAGGGAACCTCTGTATGCTGTTATGCATGTTTGTTTTGTGAGTTCACAGCTTTTACTTTACACTTATTGTTTATGTATATTCATATATAAATGAAATAAAAATTAAAAAATAATAGGATGGGTTGGGAGAAAAATACACCAAATGTAAAATACTTTGGTTGGTAGTAATATTTTGAGGATACTCTTTAATCATTAGTTAAAAATGTTTCACAATGCAGAGTATTGTTGGTAGGGTAAGGTATGAGGTCCCTGTATGATGTTATGTATGTTTGTTTTGTAAGTTCCCAACTATTACTATACACTTATTGTTTATGTATGTTTGTGTATGTGTGATATACTTCAGTAATTTTTTAAAAAATAGAATATGGGAACGGATGTAGCTCAAGTGGTTTAGTATCTGCTTCCCATGTACAAAGTCCTGCGTTTAATCCCTGGTACCTCCTTAAAAAATTTAAAAAATGAAATAAAATAACACTGGTATTTATATTTGCACATATCATTATCTTAACTGGAGATCTTTATACTTCAAGTGGCTTCCATCAGTTGTCTGGTATCCTTTCCTTTCAACCTGAAGAACTGTTAGCATTTCCTGAAAGGCCAGTCTCGTGGTGATAAGTTTCCTGTCCTTTTGTTTTTCTGGGAATGTCTTAATCTCTACTTCATTTTTGAAAGATCCTTTTGCTAGATATAGGATTCTTTGTTGGAAGTTTTTTTTCTTTCAGCACTTTACATGTTTTCCCACTGCCTCTTACCTCCATGGTTTCTGATGAAAAATCAGCATTTAATGCTATTGAAGCTCTCTTCTACTTGACACATTGCTTCTTGGGACTTTGAGAATTTTCTCTTTATGTTTGGCATTTGACAGTTTGTTATAAAACACCTTTATCATTTTTTGCAGATTGTCCTGCACAAGTGTTTTTCTTCAGAGTTTTTCCATACAAAGAGTTCATTGAATAGCCCAAGAGACACCCTCGTCTTTTCTGTGCATGTATCTTGTCCTATGCATGAACGCATGGCCCTAGGAATCCCCTTCTATACACATCTGTATGCCCCTTTACCTCAGAAAAATATACTTCTTCACAGTCCCAGGCATCACACTGTTCCATAGTCAGCAGTCCTTTGTCCCAGGCAATTGTGATTTTGCTTTTCTCCTACAGCGTTCTGTAGGAAATCTTTGTGAGCTATCTCTGCATGCAGGTAGTTTTTGGCCAGTGAGTCTACAATAAGTGTCCTGTTTCAGTCTGTCAGGCAGCCACCAGACAGACTGGCACTGACAAACATGTGAAATTTACTTGTACAATGTTTATTCTGCCCCCTCCAGAACCAGAACCAGAGACCTGCACTAGGAGCATGGGCCAGCTCTGAGCAGAGCCAGCATGGAGGTGGAGGATGGGCCATAAAAGGCACCACAAGGAGGGTTTTCTACCTTTTTAAAAATAATAATAAACTTTATTTTTAGAGAAGTTTTAGATTTACAGAAAAATTGTACCTAAAGTATAGGGAGTTCCCATATAGCCTCTCCCCGCCACACACACACAAACACATGGTTTCCCCTATGATTAGCATCTTACTTACATTAGTGTGGTATATTTTTTACAGTTGATGAACCAATATTGAAGCATTGCTACTAACCAAAGTCTATAGTTTACATTATGGTTTACATTTTGTACTCTCCAGTTTTATAGGCTTTGCCGAATGTATTATGTCATGTATCCATTGCTGCAGTATCATATAGAACAGTTTCACTACCATAAAGAGTCCGTCTGTTCCACCTATTCATCCCCTCTCTCTCCCTGAAGCCCTGCCAACCACTGTCTTTATATCATTTTATTCCATTAACACAAGATAATAACTACAATAACAGTAAATCTAGTTTGGTCTGTGGTTACACTCACCCTTTATGTTTGTTCATTCCTCAGTTTTGAGAAATTTGGCCTGGTCTTTTTTGACTGCTTCAGGCTGAGAGGGGACTTAGATATTGTGGGGCAGAGGGAAGGAATTATTTTGCTTGCAGTTGTAGATACTCCTTGTTTTTTTGGGATGGAACTTGTCCATCATCATCATCATTTTGTTAGTTGTCCAAGGCAAGCCCAAAGAACTGGAAAGTAGGAGTTGGCCGCAACTCTGCTGGGATTCAGGACCCAACCGGAATATGAACAACCTGAAGTTTTAAGTCTCTGAGAGAGACATTTAACAGGTATATTGAAAATAATAGGTTTTATAAAAGGAGTAGAAAAATCATGATTAGGGGCAATATAAATGAGTGTAACTATGTTCTATTGGGGAAATAGATTATCATATATTCCCAAATAGGGCCCGTTGAGGGAGTGTTGATTTCATGAGGCTGTGTGCCTTGCATATGATATCCGGATGTCCCTAGAGCCCTCAGGGGCACCTTTTTTGAGGTTTTGTTTACTGTGGCACCTAATGAAATCTGCCTGAGACCTGTATAAGTGTAACCTCCAGAATGACCTCTCGCCCCACTTTGAAATCAATTAGCCATAAAAACTCCTTTTTTAAAAAATGTTTCCCCCTTATGGTCAAGGTCTTCTTCCAAATACATCACTGGGTAATGCTTGGTAATAATCCCTCAGTGCCAGGGAGGTGCAAACCAGGGAGACATGTCCCTTGTCAGGGGAAGGTAGTGATTTTATTTGCAACATTTCACTTAGAGAGAGGCCAAATTTGAAA
Source organism: Chaetophractus vellerosus (assembly GCA_004027955.1). Classification (NCBI taxonomy): domain Eukaryota; kingdom Metazoa; phylum Chordata; class Mammalia; order Cingulata; family Chlamyphoridae; genus Chaetophractus; species Chaetophractus vellerosus. The sequence continues at coordinate 4,621 of PVKH010032554.1, read as the reverse complement.
AACAAGGAGGCTTTCAGGAGGTAACTTTTAGGCACTAATTATAATTAGCCTAAGTTTCACTTTTACAGGAATAAGTTCATAATTACAAGCATTAAGATTGAAGGCTTCGCATATTGGCCTGTTTTCTTTTATTAGGCATGGTTTATATATTCCAAAGATTTTTGCCATTTTATTTGAGAAAGTAGCAGGACTTCCTCAGGATGGAAGTCTAATATTTTGTTAGCTACGTGTAGGCCTCTATCTATCAAGGAAACATACCTATGACAGCATGAATATGTTTATTCATGAGAAGTATGCTTTAGGTGCATCTTACCCCATATATCACCCCACTATCAGCATCCTGTACTAGTGATGTTTTAAGTTGCCTTTTTCTTGATTCAGCGCTCACCTTGTTACTGGAACACTTTAACTGTTTTCTGCAGCTTTGAGAAAGATGTTTCTGCAAGTTCTTGCTGATTGTTCAAAGTTTCTATGGAGGGACAGAGACCTGGAACATCTCACTCTTTCTTAGTCAGGGTGGGGTCCTCCTTATTTTTTATATGACAAACTGATCAGGCCAGCTGTAATATGCACTATTCCATGTGTTTTAATATAAATTTCAAGTCAAAATATATATTTCTCATATTAATATGAAGTGCACATTTGCCAAATTCTTTATTCAACTCACTAATTAGTGAGGTAGCTAGTAAGTTGGTAAGCCTGTTGGTGGTTTAAAGAGTGGTTGAGGAGCTGTGTATTTAAAAAAGAATAGTAAAGAATGTTAGAATAAGATTGATAGATATAAGATTGGTTATTGTACCACAATTCAAGCAACCTTAATGTGGGGAATTATTTCTTCTAGCAGATAAAATTTATTTGCATTTTTCTCACACAAGCATCTACAAATTGATATGTAGAATAATTAAGTCTAGGACCTTTAATCAAGAGTAAATAATGTTTTGAAGAAAATATATTCTAAACAATTTTTCAGTGAACCTGCTAATGGTATACCTATATGACACCAAAAGTACTTTTTGTTCACTTTTTTGCTTTATTTTTAAGTTTTGGATAATTTTTTTAAAAGACCCTACTCCTTGTGATCATCATAAATAATCTCAAAGTTTATTCTTATTCAAAAAAACGGTGGTCTAAGTATTTTTTGGCCGGATGTTTTACATAAATGCAACGTGACAGTCCCTTAAATTAGTACTCCTTAAGTTTATTCTGCAAATCTAGTGTAATATGGAATTGAGCAACTAGTAACACCCAAGTATTAAGTTTTGACTAGAAATGTCTAAAAGGAATCTTATCTTGGATTTCCAAAAGCCTCTATCATTTGGTCTTATATTCTGAGTCTAGTAAACCAGTCTCAAAATTCTCTCCATCATATAGTCACCTTTCATACTTGTACATTTAGGTGAATACTTGTCTATTTAAATTCCTTAAATGTGAATATTCTTGCTGTTCTGATTTTGTGATAATCAGGGTAGGCTAAACATTTTGCTATATTAGAAACATGCGTGTGTCCCCAGACCTGGTTTTTCTCCCTAGGTCTGGTTTTTAGGATGCTGGTAATAAGCTAAGCCTGATTTTTTATATGACCATCCTGTATGGGAAAAGACTGTAACTTTGGGTGTCTTTGGTCAACCTTAAGAGATATAACAGGGGGATGGATGTGGCTCAGGTGGTTGGGCATCCGTCTCCCATATGGAGGGACCTGGGTTAGATCCCCAGGACCTCCTGATAAAAATTTTAAAAAAGAAAAATATAGAAGGCACGTGGGCCACCAGTCCCCAAGAGCAGGTGAGCCATCAGTCCCCGTCCGCGGGTGTGTTGCCAGGCCCCGTGCACAGGTGCACCACCAGGTCCTACAAGCTGGTAAGCCGCCAGGCCCCATATGCGGTGCACTGCCAGGCCCTGTCTGCAGGTGAGCCGTCAGGCCCTATCATGGGTAAGCCGTCAGGCCCGGCGAGCCTTACATCAAGATGATAATGTGACAGGAGAGTGACACAAGGGAGAGCCAAGATGAGACGCACCCAAAAACCAGGCACTAAGTTGGCGCAGGTGGTAGGATGCCTCTCTCCCACATCGGAGATTCCATGGATTGAATCCCAGTGTAGACAGGAGGAGAAAGATGAGAAGAGAGGGCAAGAAACAGACACAGACAGTTGCCCAGTGAATGGACACAGAAACAGCAAAAACGATGGGGGCAGTAGAAATGGACAAAAGTAAATAAATAAATAAATAAATAAATCCTTAAAAAAATGTATGGGGGAAGAGATATGGACTATAGTTAGTGGTAATACTTTGACGATGCTCTTTCATCATTTGTTAATGTTTCACAACAATGCAGGGTGTTTGGGGGGGGAGGGGGTGATGTGTGGGAGCCCTGTATGATGTTATGCATGTTTGCTTTGTAAGATCACGATGTTTACTGAACACTTATAGTTTATATATGTTCATGTATGAATGATATACTTCAATAAATTGTTCAAAAAAATAAAAAATAAATAATTTCCTTAAATATTGCTAAGGTTTATAGCCATTGTAATTAGGCAAGTAGATAGACTCCATAAGAGTATTTATTTTTTTAATTTTGAGGGGTTAGCATGGATAACATGCCATTGTGATTGTCAAGTCCATGGCCCTTTATGAAAGCACTACGTAATAAATCAATGCTTAAAAAGCTTCAGAAGAAAGAAAAAGGGCTTTCTCATATATCCACTAGGAAGAACATAAAAAATAATAACCAATCAGTATTCCAAAAATATAACTACAATTAAATTTCCTTCTACAGTTCCTTCAGTCCTATGTAATTTTTAAAAATAATTTATTGAAGTATATCATTCATACATGAACATACATAAAATATAAGTGTTCAGTAAACATCGTGATCTTGAAAAACAAATATGCATAACACCATGCAGGGCTCCCAAACATCACCCACCCACACAAACACCTCGCATTGTAGTGAAATATCAGTTGACAAATCATGAAAGAGCATCATCAAAGTATTCCTACTAACTATAGTCCATATCTTCCTCCCCTATACATTTTCAAAGTATTTATTTATTTATTTATTTATTTATTTATTTATTTATTTATTTTTGTCCATTTTTACCGCCACCCCCCTTTTTTTTGCTGTTTCTGTGTCCATTCGCTGGGCAACTCTCTGTGTCCGTTTCCTGCCCTCTCCTCTTATCCTTCTTCTTCTGTCTTCACTGGGATTCGATCCTTGGAACTTCCAATGTGAGACAGAGGCGTCTTACCTACCGCCTGCACCACCTTAGTTCCTGGTTTTTGGTTGTGTCTCGTCTTGGCTCTCCCTTGTGTCACTCTTCTGTTAGGTCATCATCCTGCTGCATGGCTCATGGGGCCTAGCGACTCAGCCGCGCACGGGGCCTGACGGCTCACCTGCTCGTGGGACCTGGCGGCGCACCTGCGCATGAGGCCTGGTGGCCCGCACACATTCTATATTTTTCTTTTTTATTTTTACTAGGAGGTCCCAGGGGTCGAACCCAGGTCCCTCCATATGGGAGACGGATGCCCAACCATCCGAGCCACATCCATCCCCGTGCTATATCTCTTAAGGTTGACCAAAGATACCCAAAGTTACAGTCTTTTCCCATACAGGATGGTCATATAAAAAAATCAGGATTAGTTTATCACCAGCATCCTAAAAACCAGACCTAGGGAGAAAAACCAGGTCTGGGGACACAGGCATGTTTCTAATATAGCAAATGTTTAGCCTACCCTGATTATCACAAAATCAGGACAAAAAGAATATTCGCATCCTATTTAATTTTTTTCGTTGTATCTTGTGTCAACAGTTTGAATTTATGATATTGTCAGCTTCTGAATTAAAAAGAGTCCTAGAAATCCTGACTAATCCACTCAGATTGTCTGAGTCTTTTAAGCCTAAAATTAAAATGTTAGGTCTAATCTTTTAAGCCTAAAATTAAAATATTAGTTGTTAAGAATGCCTACTATATAGCCCTTTCCATGGCTCTTAGACTATTCTTAGTTGAAGACACAAATTTATGATTGGTAGTGTATAGTAGAGGGAAACAGAAATAACCTATTTTTTAATAAGAGTAAATGGTTGTGGCTAATTTATTACGGTAACCAACACTATCAGAATGGAGGAGAATTAACTTTTCTATTGGAGTAAACTATTTCATTGTTTAATAAGAATTTTTGCTATGTTTTCTCTGAGGATAAGATCATGTTGTAGACAGTGATACCATTAACAGAGTTCCAGGATCTTTAATCCAGTCTTTGTATTATACAATCTCTGAGTCATTTATATTTTCAATATATTACCTACACAGGGAAACGGATGTGGCTCAAGCGATTGGGCTCCCGTCTACTGTGTAGGAGGTCCAGGGTTCGATTCCTGGGGCTTCCTGGTGAAAGGTAAGCTGGCCTGCGCGGCGAGCACACCTGAGCGGAGAGATGGCCCACGCAGAATGCTGGCCCACACAGAATGCTGGCTCATGCAGGAGTGCTGGCTTGCACAGGAGTGCTGGCACAGCAAGATGACACAACAAAAGAGACACAGAGGAGGGACAGTGGGAGACACAGCAGAACAGGTAGCAGAGGTAGCACAAGAGATTGAGCACCTCTCTCCCACTTCGGAAGG
>PVKH010032553.1:0-12146 GCA_004027955.1 Chaetophractus vellerosus | reverse complement strand
GCTGAGAGGGAGCTGTAACCTGCTATTTATAGACCCAAGCCTCAGCACCCGGGTCTGAGAACCCGGAGGAAACCAGCAGGCTGAGCTGCGGCGGCGGCGCAGGGAGCCGGCCGCGGCTCGTGGAGGCTCCCGGTTCCCCCAGGCTCCCGGCTCCGGCCGCGCTCCTCGCTGGGTCCCTGCCCGCCCGCCAGCCCGCCCAGCCGCGCGCGCCCCAGAGAAGTTGTCACCAGCGTGGCTGCTTCTCCGGCTGCTCACACGCCCCCTGGCACAATTGCTACTTTCTCCCCTCACCTCCTCCCCACTTCCTGCTCTTCCTCCTCCTCTGCTCTCTCCAAGCGGTCTCCCTCCAATGTCACCAGGGCCGAATAGCGGCAGCGGTGGCAGCGACAGTCGCGCAACTGGCGCAGCTTGCTTCACTCCTAATATTATGAGTGGAGTTAGTGCCCCGGCCGCCCAGCCTGAAATGACCAAAAACACCCCTGCTCTGTGTGCTGACGCCCTGCACCCAGATCCTCTGCTGGGCCCTCTGCGAGCGGGTACAGCCTCCCAGCCCCGGCTGCAGGAGGCGCAGCTGCCAAGCAACGGTAAGGGGTGACCTGCGGGGACGCCACGCTGCGGCCGCGGCTGGAGAAACCACAAGGAAGGAAACGGCGGGCGGAGGCTCCCCAAACACCAGGGCCACAGGCAGCGCTGTCCCCGTCCCGAAGTGGGAGGGGGGAGGGAAATGGTGTCCCACGTTCTCCCAGGCTTCTGCCTGCCGCCGCCCTGGGACCCGTTTCTCCTGCCACTCCTCCGCCTTGGCCGGGGTGGAGGTCTGGCAACGAGAATTGAAGGAAGCCTCGGTTTCCAGCTAAGCGCAGCCCACGGCCACCCACCGTCAGGCCCCAGGTCGCGGCGAGTGGCTGCGGTCGATCTGCCCCCAACCGGCAGTTCTGGTGCGTGGGGACAGAACCGCACTCGGCGTATTTGAGGTGTCAGGAGGAAGGGATATGTAATCACGCAGTCTGAACCGAGGCTAAAACTCCCCCACTTCCTAGCCAGCAAGCATGCAGCCTGGTTATTCCAGGCTATGGGGTGTGGGGCAAATCACTCTCTCCATCTGCGCCTTACAGGTGCCACCTGGCGGTTTTGGTAGAGAGGTTTTGATGAGGCCGCTCAAAGGTAAGGGTACCCAGCGCTAGCTGGTCAACAGAACCCTCAATCTCTTCCCTCCTAAGGGCACTTTAAATTAACATTTTAAATTAAATACAATGTAGAGGCTTGTACACTTGTATTACATGTGTCATGCAAAGAGACTGGAATCCCAAAGTCCGGAAGGTGAAATCGAATGGGGTTGTTAGGGCAGTGCTTTACAATTCTACAAATGGAGACGCTTTGGCTGCCCCCAGCTGTCACCCGTGCTATCACTGTCTTGTATCCACGCATCCATTCATTACACAAACATTTGACTGCCACTAAGATGTAAGCTTTATCGATGAAGGCAGGGACATTGTTTTTTTTCACCACTCTGTCCCCAGAGCTTGGAGCCATGCCTAACACCATGTAATTTCAATAAATATTTATAGAATGAATTAATAAACACCATGGGCCAGAAACTGTGCTTGGCCCCTTGTCTCCCTTGGTCTATGCAGCCCTTCCCTTTACTTCCCTTTAAGATATTTCTGCTGCATTTAGCCACCATCACAGGTGACCTGAATGGAAAGAAGTAGGAGGGTGAGGAACTGCAACCCATGCAGGTCCTGTTGGGACTTGGATACCCCCTGAGGAGCCAGCCACTCCCTTAGATTTCCCCACCATGGGGTCATCCTGAACACACCCATTTTTTCAAGCATGGATAAATTCTGTTCATAGATAGCTATCTGCTGGGAAGATGATACAACCATGTCACTGGGCACAGTTCCAATCTTTTTTCAAAATACTGAAAGATTGAAAGAGTGAAAGATGATCAGAGTGCCACAGCTTTAACAATAAATTGAAAAGATGGTTAACATATCCCTGCTCTAACTTTAAATGGAGTGTGTGTGTGTCTGTGTGTTTATGAAGACTGCCATAGAGCCAAAAGTACTAAACCATTCCTCCTAAAAGACAGTTATAAAATAGATGCAGTAAAACAGATGCCTCTAAGGAAATGAACACTTAAAATGAGATACCTAGAAAAACCTATTTTAATTAAAATCCAGATATAGAGCACACTGACCAAGTCTTACAAGGCTGCAAAAGAAAACATGACATGCACCTGTTCACGTCATCTAGAACGTGTACACTCTTGAGAGAGAGATAATGAAACAGGACTCTATCAGATGCATGTACCACATGGCATCTTAAAAAATCCATCAATCAGTATTTACTTACTTTTTTTAGTTATTTGGTTATCTGGTAGAGTTTTATTTGAATCAGCCTGGAGGATTCAGATGTTTCCATGCTTTATTAAACTCAGTCAGCATTCCTTTTTTGCAAGCATTGAACTTTTAGTTAATTGTATCCCCAAATATAACTCCATTTGCCAATGAAAGACATAATATTTTTCATTTCCTATTGAAATATCTTTGTAGGGACAGAGGTCAAAGGTGATTCTCAGTAGTTGACTTGCTGTCTGAACCAATAAAACAAGCCAGAATCTGCAGGATTGGAGTAACACCCTCTTTTTCAGTAAGCAGCTCTCACTTTTTCCATAGATACATTTTTACTGGAGATATTTCTTTTAGGTGGGATTGGCATGGTGCAAAGGAAGACTCTATACTTTTATGATCCATTATTATTCAAAGTCCTCTAAAATACAGCACCAAGTATGTCATAAGTTCTTTTTTAAAAAAATTAGTGAAAACTTGATAAAACAAATAATTGTTTTCATTCCAATTTATAAAAAATTAATATTGGAAGAACTAAGCTCTGATAGTCGTACCTTAAGATAATCTGTGTGTGAGTATGTGTGTATTTTAATTAATGGGAGATGTTATTAGAAATAGAAACTTGACCAAAGTAAAGGTACTTGGCTGTCTCATGAAACCCACAAACAGGAATGCAGCTTGGCATCATTGTCCTCCCTTTCTCCTGCTAAACTACCTTCTCTATTCCCTCTCTCTGTCTCTCTACACATCCCCTCCCCTACCCCTAAGACTGACTTTCTCAGTTTCTCTGGTGTGGATTAAGTTATGTGGTTGCTAACAACTCTTGAGCTTTATACTTTGTGGGCCAGTTCCCAAATCCCAACTGTATGATTGGCCCAGCTAACGAGCCCATGCCATGGCCAGAGGATGACTGTCAAGTTACATTTTCACAGCAGCTACTATGTTAATCAGGTGGGGAGTAGCCATGGGGTGAGGTCGAAGGGAAAGGCTGAAAATTCCCGGAACATGGAAAAGAGTTCTAGGCATTCCTGACCACTAGCACCTCCTATTCCTTATTGTTCCAGGAACACTGGCACAAAAGGCAGAAGGAAGGAGAGGGGAGAAACATAAGAAGCAAAAATGTCTGTGTGCACCAAAACATGTGCATGCTTGAATATTGAGTGAGATGAAATGCTTCTTGCTGATGGTGGTGTTCGAAGATGGTTTGTCCCAGCAGAAGTAACAGTATGATTTTCAACATAGGAATGTATGAGCATGAAGAAGGAATGAAGTGTTTCACAGACAGTTTGCTTTAGCTTCTTTTTCATGGTAAATTAAGTAACAGATTTTTTTAAATGAAGGAAATCAGTGTGCTGCAATTTTACATTTATTGAAGATAAACATGCTGTTCTCACTTTACATAATAGTTATGTTCCTAAAATTTTATGTAAATCATATATTTGTAAATTGAATCATATTTCAAGTATAATAGGGTAGTGATCTTAATTAACATTTCTGTGATCAAAAATCCCTTTGAGAATTTGAAGAGAGCTGTGGACTCTCTCCCCAGAAAAAAATGAGCACATGCACACATCTTTATTATGGGATGACATCTGATCTATTTTTTTTTTTTTGACAGCCGAGACTTCATACTTCATGTTGCCTTTGTCTTCTCCCAACCACCTTCAATGGGATGAATGAAACAAAGACTCCACATTCTTGAACAAAGGACTCAAACGCCCAATGAGTTAAGGCAAAACATTGGGGAGGTTGGCATATATGAACCTAGGAAACGAATTCCTCTCCCCACCAACTCCTGCTCTGGATGAGATATAGATAAGCTCTGTTTGGGAAAAGAAGACAGAGCTTTTAGAAGGAAGAGAGGAGCAATGTAGGGAAGGATGTGCATCAAACTCAGGTAGAGTGGGGGGGTCAGGTCAGTATATGGATTCCTTTTTTATGTAATAACACTCGAGTAAAGATATTTGTATGCAGTTTTCTCATTGGAGTATATTGAGAATCTCAGCCTTGCTAGAAGAACCCAGAACTGAAGGGAGTAAAGTGGCAATATAAATGGTAGTGTGTCTCACTTAAATCCTAAAGGGCTAAGGATTACTGCCTGCCCAGCCCTTGGGGGTTCCCATGGTGTCTAAGTGATATGGAAGAGCCCGCAATATTCCCATGGACCATGAGGAGCCTGGAAGTTAGTCAAGAGAAAGCACAGGCAGGACAAGAGCAATGCTACCTGGGAAGGCAACCAGATAAGATACCACGGAGAGGGAGTGGACTGTCTACTGGGATGTGGAAATGTGCCTACAATGGTGTGCCATTGCTCGTGCCAGGCTACCAGGCAGCTACATGGGAGCCAAAGCCATGACCTCAGAGTAGCTGGTGGCTATGCCCTGGAGCAATGCTGGACTTCACTCACACCCCAAGAACAGAGACCAAGTTATCACTTCAAAAATGACTCCAGAGAGGTCAGCACCACCCAGACATGTCATGATGGGTCATGAGTCTCCCCTGGACCAACATGCTACCTCAGAGGTGAGGCAGAGGGAGAAGGGAAGGAACAGCAGCACCTTAAACTGGGTAAACTATAAACCAGTTTAGACTCCGTATAAATTACTGGATAGGATTACGAAAATTAAGTTTTCTGCTTCTGAATAGAAATGGGGGTTTCTAAGCTAAATTACTCTTATTGTAAAAAAATGATGTTCCACTTTTACACCTGAGATTTAAAGAGTTTACCGAGGGAGAGCCGATGTGGCTCAAGCAGCTGAGCGCTTGTTTCCCACATGGGAGTTTCTGGGTTCAGTTCCTGGTGCCTCCTAAAAACAAACAAACAAAAAAACAAAAACAAGCAAAAAGAGAGAGAAAACCAACTTGGGGGGAGTCCATGTGGCTCGGTGATTGAGCGCTGGCTTCCCACATACGAGGTCCTAGGTTCAATTCCCGGGGGCAAAAAGACTCTACTGACTGTAAAACGTTATATCCTTATGATTAGCCTTTTAATGTGTTTTTCAGGGGGTTCATAGATTCCCCAGAAAACCACCTAGAAATATAAACCAAGAATATTTGCTCTAAGGGAGCTGGTTCTTTAAATCTGGTTGTGTGAAGAATCATTTTAATTGAAAAATATCTGCTTATATATACAATTCTCCACTAATGTATTCTTTGAATTCTATTTTCTAACACTGACTATAAATATGTCTATAAATTACAGCACAATAGTGCACATGATTATGTTTAGTAATGCCAGGAAAAGAATAGAATCATCAATAGGGACAATCACTGGGTAAAGATAGCTATATTCAAAGAAGGGAGGTCTAGAAGGTGCTTCACTTCAAGAAGTATAAAGCTTTTTTTAAAAACAGAAATCTTCAATAGAGGAAACTTCTGAATTAATTGTTTTTCTTCCTGTCACCATTTTCAACTAAATTCTTTTTTATTACCTAATTTTATCACCAGGGGAATAAAATGGAGGAGAAAGTCAGACACGTTTGTAGAAAATGCTTTTAGTAATCAGGGGAATTGATTGGAACAACCAGTTCTTTCCAGAGGTAAGCACACTATCTCTGAAATATTTTTGTTACATTTTGTTCACTAATGTCTCTATCTTGACTTCCACACTTAACGTACAAATATATCCTTCTCACCCTATTACCAAAATTGTCTTTATATCCAATCTTCCTGTCAAATTACCATTCTGGGTCTCTTTTTCTTGTTATAATCAAGTTCTGTCATCTCCTAGGGACCTGATTTAGGCTGGAATAGATCACCAAATCAAGTCAGAGAACTTGGCCTTACTAAATCCCACCGTTTAACCTGTATCTCTTAAGAGTCCTCTCCATCAAGAAGTGTGCTTTGGAATCAGGTAAATTAGGTTTCAAATCCTGGCGTTTCCATTGACCAGATGGATCTTTGACAAATGCCTTACAGTTTCTGAGTCTCTGTTTCCTTCTTATAAATTGAGGAGAGTAGTGCTTACTTCATAAAGTTATTTTGAGAATCCTCTGAGACTCTGTAACAACATGACTTGTAATCCAATTTGCACTACTTTTCTATCCAATATCCAGTATTCCCTTGCCAAGACAGAAGAGGATGGGCATGGAAGGGGCAAAATCAGGGCTTCACCAGGAAGTCTTATTTACATGTCCTGGGTTAGCTGTTTTACCTGGGTTAGCTATTTATTTATGACAAATGACAACATTTGTCATAGAAATGCTGGTCAGCACCTGTGAAAAATATGCAATTCTGCAGAATTGGCTAAGGTCTGTGCCATAAGAGGAGAGGATTTTACAGCTGGTTTGGAATGGAGACTTTGCAGAACCACTTTCTTGAATTCACAGTTTATCTTTATAACTCTCATTTCTATAACTTCAGTTGAATTCAAACAAGCATTACCTGAGCAACTACTTTTTTTGCCAGGAGTTGAACTTCTGTATTGACCACAAGGTCAGTGGAACTTTAAGACCCCAACATAAAGGGCGAAGGCCACAGGAGCCATGGCCATTTATTGAGACACCTACCTCTATCAATACACTCTAACATGGTCCACCAAGACATTGTAGGGTGCCGTTCCCCTCAGAGTCTTTAAACAGCTAACAAAACCTGGCAGAGACATTTCCTCAAAATTCCAGAAAACATTTAAAGGGTTGCAGTAACTGGAGCAGTGCCAAATCAAGAAAATGCAGCTTTAAATTGCTTAAATGGTACAGAGTTTCTATTTGGGTAGATGGAAAAATTTGTGTAATGGATGGTGGTAATGGTAGCACAACATTGTGAACATAATTAACCGCACTTGAATTATATATTTGGATGTGTTTAAAGGGCAAATTTTAGGTTTCACATATGTTATTAGAATTTTAAAATACCATAGAACTGTACAACACAAACAGTGAACCCTAATGTAATCCATGAATTATATAGTTAATAGTACCATAATAACAAAATTCTTTCATCATTTGTAACAAATACACCACACCAATGCAAGGTGTTGATAATAAGATAGTATATGGGAACTCTGTATTTTATGCGTGATTTCTCTATAAACTTACAACTTCTCTAATAAACAACAACAAAAAAAAAATGGTAAAAGAAGCTCATGGAGCCCTTTCTGGCCTATGCCCCACACCTTCCTCAGCGCACTGTGGAGTCAACCTGTGCTCCTGTTGTGGGCCCCTGGCCCTGTTCTAGGCGGAGCAGAGCGTAGTGGGGTGGCCATATGTCAGTGCTAATCAATCAGGTGGCAGACCGAAAGACTGCCAAAGTTTCCCAGCAGGCAGAAGGTTTTTTGTTTTCTGTTTTTGAGGTACCAGGGGCTGCCGGGTATTGAACCCAGGACCTTGGATATAGAAAGCCAGTGCTCAACCACTGAGTCGCATCGGCTTCCCTGATTTGATTTTCTCATCTGCTCTGCTTGTTGTTCATTTTTGTTCTCCTTTTTCAGGAGGCATTGGGACCCAAACCCAGGACCTCCCATGTGGGAGGCAGGAGCTCAACCACTTGAGCCACATCTGCTCCCAGAAGCAGTTTTTTAAATTTTAAGTTCAATTTTTTAAATTAGAAAAGTCATGGGTTTACAGAGCAATCATGTATGAAATATAGGATTGCCATTCATCACCCCACTACCAACACCTTGCATTAGTGTGGAACATTTGTTACAATTGATGATAGCACTTTTTTGTAATCATACTAATTTTTTTCAATAGTAGTTACCTTTGTCACAATTGATGAAAAAATTAAAAAATAGTTCTATTGACTATCATCCATAGTTAACATTAGGTGTAGTTTTTTCCATATACCACCCTATTATTAATACCTTGTATTAGTGTTGTACATTTGTTATAATTCATGAAAGTCACGTATAAATGTACTAACTACAGTCCACTGTCTATAATAAGTTTCACTGTATTATACAGTCCTTGTTTTAACTTCTAATTTTTATTCTAGTAACATATATGACCTAACATTCCCCCTTTTAACCATATTCACCTGTATAATCCAGTGCTGTTAATTTCATTCACAATAATATGCTACCATCACCACCATCCATTTGCAAGCCTCTACAATAAATCTGTACAAATTAAGCATCAACTCCCTCTTCTATAACCCCAATCTATCCACTATATTCTATGCTCTATATTCTAATTCTATGAGATTGCTTATTATAATTAGTTCATAACAGTGAGATCATACAATATTTGTCCTTTTGTATCTGGCTTATTTCACTCAACATAATATCCTCAAGGTTCATCCATGTTGTCTCATGCATTAGGGCTGCATTCCTTTTTAGGATTGAAAAATGTTCCATTGTGTATATATACCACATTGTGTTTATCCATTCATGAGTTGATAAATGCTTGGGTTGTTTCCATATTCTGGTAATTGTGAATAATGCTACTATGAACATGAGTGCACAAGAGTCTGTTCACTTCCCTGCTAATGTTTTTTCTGAATATACTCCTAGTAATGGGATTGCCTGGTCATACAGCAATTCTATATTTAGCTTCCTGAGGAACCACCAAACTATCTTCCACAGTGTCTGCACAATTCTATTTCTACCAACAGTTAAGGAGTGGTCCTATTCCTCCACATCCTCTCCAACACTTGTAGTTTTCTGTTGTTTTTAATAGTGACCATTCTATAGGGTATGATATCTCAGTATAGTTTTGATTTGCATTTCCCTAATAGCTAGTGATGTTGAGCATCTCTTCATGTCCTTTATAGCCATTTGTATTTTCCCTTTGAAGAAATGTCTATTCAAGTCTTTTGCCCATTTTTTATTTGGGTTGTTAGTCTTTTTTTTTTATTGAGTTGTAGGATTTCTTTACATATTCTTGATATTAAACCCTTATTGGGTATGTGGTTTCCAAATATTTTCTCCCATTGTGTGGGTTGTCTTTTCACTTTCTTGACAAACTCCTTTGAAGAACAAAAGTTTTTAATTTTGAGGAGGACCCATTTATCTAATTTTTCTTTCATTGCTTGTGCTTTGGGTGTAAAGTTTATGAAACCATTTCCTACCACAAGATCTCATAGATGCTTCCCTACATTATCTTCTAGGAGTTTTATGGTCCTGGCTCTTACATTTAGGTCTTTGATTAATCTTGAGATAGGTTTTGTATAGGGCATGAGATAGAGATCCTCTTTCATTCTTTTGGAGAGAGATATCCAGTTCTCCGCACACCATTTTATTGAAGAGACTATTCTATTCCAGTTGAGTGGACTTGGCCACCTTGTCGAATATCCTTTGGCTGTAGGTCTATTTCTGAACAGTCAGTTCAGTTCCATTGGTCAAAAGGTCTATACTTGTACCAATACCATGCAGTTTTGACCACTGTAGCTTTGTAATATGCCTTAAAGTCAGGTAGTGTGAGTCCTCCAACGTTGTTCTTCTTTTTCATGATGTTTTTGGCTATTTGGGGCCCCTTACCCTTCCAAATAAATTTTATGATTGGCTTTTCCATTTCTGCAACAAAGGCTGTTGGAATTTCTATTGGGATTGTGTTGAATATGTAAATCAATTTGCATAGAACTGACATTTTAATGACATTTAGTCTTCCAATACATGAACATAGGATTTCTTTCCATTTATTTAAGTCTTTTTTTATTTCTTTTAGCAATGTTATGTATTTTTCTGTGTACAAGTCCTTTCCGTCTTTAGTTAAGTTTATTCCTAGATATTTGATTCTTTCAGTTGCTATTGTAAATGGAATATTTTCTTGATTTGCTTTTCAGATTGCTTATTTCTAGAATATAGACTCACTACTGAGTTTTGTGTGTTAATCTTGGGACTCCCCCCGCCCTTTCTATAAATAGGATCAAGTCTTCTGCAAATAGTGAAAATTTTACTTCTTTCTTTCCAAATTGGATGCCTTTTATTTCTTTGTCTTGCCTAACTGCTCTGGCTAGAACTTCCAGTACAATGTTGAATAAGTGTAATTACAGTGGGCATCCTTATATTGTTCCAGATTTTAGAGGGAAAACTTTCATTCTTTCACCATTGAATATGATGTTAGCTGTGGGTTTTTCATATATGCTCTTTATCATGTTGAGGAAGTTTCCTTCTATTCCTATTTTTCTAAGTGTTTTTATTAAGAAAGGATGTTGGATTTTGTCACATGCATTTTCTGCACCAATGGAGACAATCATGTAATTTTTCCCTTTGTTTTGTGAATGCTGTGTATTACATTAATTGATTTTCTTATGTTGACCCACCCTTGCATATCTGGGATAAAACTCACTTGAAAATGGTGTATAATTCTTTTTAGGTGATCTTGGACTTGATTTGCAAGTATTTTGTTAAGGATTTTTACATGTATAGTCATAAGAGAAATTGGTCTGTGATTTTCTTTTTCTGTAGTATCTTTATCTAGCTTTGGTATTAGGATGATGTTGACCTCATAGAATGAGTTAAGTATTGTTCCCTCCTCTTCAATTTTTTTTGAATGTTTGAGCAGTATTGGTATTACCTCTTTTTGGAACGATTGGTAGACTTCACCTGTGAAGCCGTCTGGTCCTGGGCTTTTCTTTGTTGGGAAATTTTTAGTGACTGATTCAATCTCTTTACTTGTAATTGGTCTGTTGAGAGTTTCTAATTCTTCTAGAATCAGGAGGCAGTCTGTGTGTTTCTAGGAGTTTTTCATTTCATCTAGGTTGTCTAATTTGTTGGCATACAGTTGTTCATAGTATCCTCTTATGATCATTTTTATTTCTGTGGGGTCAGTAGTAATGTTTCCCCTCTCATTTCTGATTTTTTAAATTTATGTCTTCTATCTTTTATTTTGTCAGTCTAACTAAGGGTTTGTTACTTTTATTGATCTTTTCAAAGAACCAGAATAATTTTCCCTATTTTTTAAATTCTCAATTTCATTTATTTCTGCTCTAACATTTGTTATTTCTTCCCTTCTGCTTCCTTTGGGATTAATTTGCTGTTGTTTTTTTTTTTTTCCTAGTTTCCCCAGGTTTGTCATGAGATCTTTGATTTTAGCTCTTTCTTCTTTTTTAATGTAAGCATTAATGGCTATAAATTTCCCTCTCAGCACTGCCTTCACCATGTCCTATCAGTTTTGATATGTTGTGTTCTCATTTTCATTTGTCTTGAGCTATTTACTGATTTCCCTTGCAATTTCTTCTTTGACCCACTGATGGTTAGAGTATGTTATTTAACTTCCATATATTTGTGGATTTTCCAGTTCTTTTCCTGTTATTGACTTCCTTATTCACTCCATTATGGTCAGAGAAGATGCTTTGTATAATTTCAGTCTTTTAAAATTTATTGAGATTTGCTCTGTGTCCCAACATGTGGTCTATCCTGGAGAATGATCCATGCACACTTGAGAGGAATGTATATCCTGCTGTTTTAGGAGTGCAATGATCTGTATATAACTGGTAGGTCTAGTTAATTTATCATATTATTGAGGTTCTCTGTCCTCTTATTGATCCTCTGTTTAGATGTTCTACCTACTAATGACAGTGCTATACTGAAGTCTTCAACTATTATTGTAGAGATGTCTTTTTTTCCAGTGTTTGCCTCATGTGTTTTGGGGCACCATGATTAATTGCATAAATATTTATGATTGTTATTTCTTCTTGGTAGATTGCCACTTTTATTAATACATAGTGTCTTTCTTTGGCACTTATAACAACTTTTGAATTAAAGTTTATCTTGTCCAATATTAGTATAGTTAACCCAGCTCTTTCTGGTAACTATTTGCATGTAATATCTTTTTCCAACCTTTCACTTTCACCCTATTTGTGTCTTTGGTCTAAGATTAGTCTCTTGTAAACAGCATGTAGTTAGAACATGCTTTTTTT
>PVKH010032552.1:0-12147 GCA_004027955.1 Chaetophractus vellerosus | reverse complement strand
ATTTTTTGGTAAATAAGGAAGGATAATTTTATGCAGAGAGGAAAGAGGAAAATGGAATGGGATTGAGCACTGCGTTCAAGTGGAGACAATTCAGACAATGTGATAGAAAATTTTCCTTATCCAACAAATTATATATCCTTTATCAGACACTGCATTAGGTGCTGGGGATAAAACAGTAAACAGAACTGATTTTGTCTCTGCCCACAAGAATCTTACATTCCAGAAAGGAAGATGGCTTTGGAAATAAAAATGAAATGACAACATAATTAAAAGTTATAATAGTTACTAGAGAGATCAGCAGGGACCAGATCATTTAGGTGTTTATATGCCATGGCACAAAACTTAACTGTTATTCTAAGTGCAGCAGAAAGCCATTTAAAAGCATTATACATGAAAATGATTTGACATACTGTTTACATTTTAAGAAAAAAAATGTTTTGCCAGAGTGGAAAATGAATGGAGAAGCAAGAGTGGAAACAGAGAGTCTGTGGAAGGCATCAAATGAAAGATAATGGTGACCTGGACTGAGGTACTGGTCATGAATAAGTAATAGTCCATCCTATTTCTGGAGAAAATATTGCCAGGACCCATAGCAGGTTTGAAGGTGGTATGTGAGGGAAAGATTGCTGGCCTGACTCAGATGTCGGGATGGGGGTGGGGGTGTGTTGTGTCATTTACTGTGATAGGGAAGGTTGATGGGTCAGGAAAGAGTCCTGGGGACAATCCAGGACTTACTAAGTTTGGGCTGTCTGCAAGCTAGACAGACAGAGTTATCATGCAGTTGAATATGAAAGTAGGAGCTCAGCTGAGGGGTCAGAACAGAAGGTATTCATTAGGGAAGGATAAGCATGAAGATGTTTTTAGAGTCAGTGGAAATAACTGCCATCCTGAGACAGGGTACGGAGAGAGAAGAGAAGGTTCAAGACCTCCTTTGGGAGACTGTCAAGACTAACAGTTAATAAGAATGTTAGGTCTGAATCCAGACTGCCTGAGATCCAATCCCAGTTTCACCATTCACTGTCCTCATCATAAAATGGACATCATGATGGAACCTACTTCACCGGGGTATCATGAGGATTAAATGAGTTGTTACATACAAAAGCGCTTAGAACAGTGCCTGGTGTATGTGAAAAGTCCAATCAATCATCTCTCATTATTATTATTATTTGGAGATTAAGGAGCAGAGGAAGAGAAAATATCCTTAAAAAGTGCTTAAGGAATGAATGAAAGCATAGTTAGCTATCCTGGGTGTCTAGGCATTGCAAATATCTTCCCACTGATTGCAGAGAGTGGAAACTTTTGTCCTGCTCAGGTCTTATGCGATGTAAACATTGAATTTTTTTCAAGTGCAGGAAAAAAATCACTCTTAAGCAAACATGGACTGACACCTGTTGTGTGCTGGCCACTTGATTAGAACCCAAGAGTTGGGAGATTCAGAAGAAAGGTCCTGCCTGGAAAGCTCAGTCTAATGAGGCAGATAGGACAGAGATGGGTCCCTAGAGTCTTTTCTTATGGCAAGATAAAAATTAAGAGTGAGGCTGTGACAGGAACACCTCATTTTGCTTCCTATAAAATGAGGAACTACAAGAATAATAGAAGTAAAGATGACAGAAAGCTAAGTAAAGGTAGAGACCCTCGGAAATTTACTGCAAAGGTTCAGCAGCTCTTTTAACAATGAACTAATAAAAGCAAAGCTCCAGCATTAAAAGAAAAGAAATTTTCCATATCGCATGGTTACAGATTTTTATTTAAGATTTTACTCCTACTATATATCCCACTCTAATGGCTTTATTCTAGCTATTAGATCCAATCCCAATACCCCAAGGTGTTTTTCACACAATAAAGCATCTTCCAGCGTTATTAGAGTAAATTAGTTAGCAAAAGAATGAGATATTAATCCTGTAAAGGTCACCTCATCTCGATTACAAGAAGCCAATAAAATGGAATTCTTGCCTTTAATAGGTGAATGTCACAAGAGGGAAAACAGATAACTTTACGTTTCCCTCTGTAATGGGAAGATATTTTGTTCTCAAAATTATATTCCTCAAAGTGTCATTGGTGCTTGTTTCCCAAGTGGCATGGTTGTTGGAGAGGTGAGTTATCTGTAAGGTGACTAAAATCATATAGTCAACCTAGAGGAAAACACCACTGTCTCTCTCTAGCATCATAAAAATGGTTAATATTTACATAAATTTTCTTCAAGATTTCTGTAAACATGAATTTCCTTTCTTCTATCCATTTTCAGACAGTCCAACCAAGGACAGGGACTACAAACTAATGTGGCTCAGAGACCAGGGTGTGGACACCGGATGCTCCCATCCTTGCTCAAACACAGGCCTTGCTTCTTCCACCTCACTTGAAAAGAGGCCAAATGGAAGACAATTTTGCTGTGTATTTAGAGTTCTTTTTTTTTTAAAGATTTATTTATTTTTATTACATATCTCCCCTTCCCCCCCGCTGCGGCGACGCGCCGAGACTGGTCACTGCGCAGGTGCGGCTTTCCCCGCTTGTGGGCGGCTTCTGCTTCCATTCACGGCCGGCTTTCAGTTCGCGGGTGGCTGGCTGCGCTCCATTCGCGGGCGACCTGCCCTGCCCGTGGCGGCTTTTTGCCCTGTCCGTGGCAGCTTTTTGCCCTGCCCACGGTGGCTCTGGCCTGCCCATGGTGGCTTGCCATTCTCAAGGCGGTCTGCCCGCTAGGAGAGGTCCCTGGGAACTGAACCCGGGGCCTCCCATGTGGTATGCTGGTGCCCTATCCACTGGGCTATGGAGCCGGCCCCTATTTAGAGTTCTTAATCTATAATTAAAACAGATGGCATATGCATTTTTCAGCTATCTCTTAGAAGTAGTTCATGAACATCATCATTCATAGTTGCATTTACTAGGAACCTCTATATGCCAGGCTTAGTTCTAAGAGTTTAGGGATATTATTTCCCTTAACTCTCACAGGGACCCTCTGAGTAATCTACCAATATTATTTCCCATTTTAGAGATCTGGCAATGGAGGTATGGTTTCATATAATGTCACACAGCTACAAAGTGATAGAGTCAGGATTTGAATCCAAGAAGTGTGGCTGAGAGGGTGAGATGGTGGGGTGGAGGGGGTAGGGGGTGGGAGCTGATATATGTTCTTAACCAATTTACTATACTGCCTCTCTGTGCACCGCATATGTTATATCCCTGTACAGCTTTGTGTGTCAATACATTATATTCACCTTTCTATGTCCAAACAAAAATAAATGAGGGTCATCAAAAGTCCCTAAAGGATAACCAAAAATGTATGGTTATGCCCATGATTATGCTGTGGATATAAATTCAAGAGGATACACAGGCAATCCTGGAAAGTTCATCAGAGCCAGCAAAGTACTATAACCAGATAATAAATCCAAATATGAAAGAGGTCCACAGATACAGATGGCATTTCTTGCAGTAACCAAGAATGTTGGCTCTAAAGTCAGATTACCTGGGTTCAAATCCTGACTCCACCACTTACTGTCTAAATGGAGGCAAGTTATTTACCCTCAGTGTGCCTCAGTTTCCTCATATATAAAAAGGGAAAATTAATAACGCCTATACTATCTACTTTATTGTTGTCTTATAAGGATCTGATTACATAATACTTGTAAAAATCTTAGAAAAATATCTGGCACATAAAAAAGCCTTAAGGTTATGTTAGCTATCATCATTACTCATAGGAGGAGGAGGAGGGGAAGTAGAGCAAGGGTAGAGGTAGAAGTTAAGTAATAGTAATAATAGGTTCAGTCTATTTGCCATGAAAGTCTCTGTACCTAATTCATCACGTCTGACTTATGAGGTAGAGGCTCTAGGTATGGTGGAAGACCATTTATCCCATAATCTTCTGTCTGTTCTTAGTCATTTGTGCCTACTCTACCAAATATATAATGATATGGTACAGGGGAGTCAAGTTTTACTAAGGAGTTCTAGGCATCTTCTCAGTTCAACGTCAGCAATTCTGTTTTCCTCAATTTCTTTCAGTTTGAGACAAGTTACATTAAATTATCTAAGATGCCTACCATAAGTCTTTTAGGTCATTCACTCTACTAACATTGATCAAATTCCCATCATTTTTGGTACTAAGGGATGGGTACAAAAATAAAGCTGGATCTTACCTCATCGAGCCCTCAATCTTAACCGCCATATGCAATTCAGGTGTGGGAGAGAATGAGTTCTGCCCCTTGCAGGGTGTTATGTGGGTTAGAAATGTGGGTAGAGACATATTGAGTTGTTATTTTAATGGGAGGCCCTAATGGCATTCAATACACTAAGTATCCTATAGCATTAGAGACAATTTTGCATATCACCCAAAATGCAGTACTACCCTCTTTAAGAAACTATGAAATAAAGGGTTAAGGTGATAAAGTCATTTGGAGACTTACAAAGAAACTACTAGGAAATTCAGAGCTAGAAGGTAACTTCTTGCTATGCAACCCTGGAAAGATTTTATGCAGCAACCTGAATATAAACTGGGTCTTGAAGAATGGATACGATTTGAATATGCAAAGAGGGAAAAAAGGTAGATATGATTTCCTGATTTCTGACAGTGTCTCAGATCTAGGATAGCCATATAATTTATCTCTGAAATGAGGTCACTCTTGAGAAGACAAGGGCACTATTAATAATTAGCAACCAGGACAACTGGCACAGATTGGGACTGTCCTGTACAAAATGAGATACATAGTCAACAACTTCTAACACAAGCTCATAGCAAGAAAAAGAAATCCTTGCTTTTTCCATGAGAAGATGTGATCTGAGCCCCATTCAGATGTGGACAGCACTAAACTGGAGCCCAGTTTCCATGAGGGTGAGGCGTGCTGGAATAGGTGTCACAAGATGTGGGATTTGATTTCAGTTTATCCATAACAAGCATTAGATCGTTGACAATTCCCTTACTTCTTCTGGTTGAAGTTTCCTCCTATATATAACAGATGGGTAGGAATATGTGATCTCTCAAATCCTCTACAGCTCTGATACTATAAGATTTTTCTTGCTAAAATAGTCAGAGACTTATCAAACCATTTTTTTCTACCTCTGCCCAGATCCACTCTGTTCTTCAAATCCCTTGGGTCTTTGTTTAATCAATACATAGGCTTGTCTGCTAAAATGAAATATTTGTATTCCTGAAAAGGACTCACATTCTACAAAATCATACCCTAAAAATAATAGGGTTGGGGTGGGGAGGAAGGCCAATGGGCAGACCTTCAAACCCATGGAATTTTTTAACCTAAGTACTAACAAAACCCAAATCTTCCTAATTAAATTCTAATTCAGAAAGAGACAGGTTGAACCCCTCATTTAAAATTATACTCCAGTAAATAGAAGACTTCACTTTTAAATAAAAGTAATGATGGCTTGATGGAAGGGGATATACAGAAGAGTTGAGACTTAGTTTAGAGGCAAAGGCAAAATGCACCTGGATCAGAGAAATGATGCAACATGCCCTTCCAAACAGAGCAGAGATTTGCTGGGAGGGGAAAGGGTTTTGCACACATTGTGCTATGTTCAGACATGCTGGTGTTCTTTGCATTTACTTAGTGACACAAATCATTAAAATGCTCAGAAAAATTGCTTGTGGACCAACACAATTTCCACATTATAATAACATGGTTCTTCTCTTTACCGAGTATGAGCTCATTTGCATTAGAGAAACATGCATTGGAGCAGAAAAATTTATCTATGAGTCCCATTTATCTTAGCACATTTCTGCTGAATTCATTCATTCATTCATTTGTTCATTCCACATTTACAGAAACCTTCGATGTGTGAGGCACCGTGCTAGGACTCATGGGAAGTAAAAACATAAATCTAAATGAAGTTAAATTGTTATTTATTCCAAAGCTTGATAGCCATTTTTAGTAATGAATTCTCAGGTCAGAATGTGTATCGAGCAGAAAGGCTGCGATCGTTTTGAGATGCACACAGGTGCGGCTATCTGGACTCTCACTCCCTCATATGTAATATTCTGAAGTGGACTGAGGTACCTTTCTCCCCTTTTCTTGTTAAAGTCGTTCTCTCAGAAACTGATTTGTTTTGTGCTGCTTTCCATTCACATCACGATCCAATCAAACCACAGAATATAGGAAAGATCAAAGTAGTGCAGTCTAGTCATCTACAGTAATTCATAGAATATATGAGGCATTAAAATTTTCATTCCTCATTCTTGTAAGAAAGACTATAAAGGTAACCGAAAATGATGCAGAATATGAATTCATTCCTGAGACAATGATTGTAGCAAGAATGAGGAAAAGCATAAACCAACAGACCATTTTTTGCTCGGTCTTCAGCCCTTTTTGAAAAATAGTTCTTGCTTGTGTCGTTCCCACTTTTACTTTTATTCTTGAACTCTTCAGCATTTTTTCTATCTAAATGGCACATGAACAAAAAGCCCAGAAAAGTTTTCAAGTACTGGCTCCCTGAAATTTCATCCGAAGCCATTTTACAAGCATTCCCATAAACACAAGAAAAAATTCCAAAGCTGTGCCTAGCAGATGCAGAAACACTTCATTGAAAAGTGAAAACGTTAGTCAAAAAACAAGCAGGAGGGGTAGGATGCCAGGCTGCTGTATACACCTGATAAGTGTTATCCTTCTTGTTGTATTTTTCCATTTATTAAACATTTTAATAGACTATGATTTTGAAAATTCCATATATTTTCTGTTAGTAATGTAAGCCTGAAATTAATGTCTCATAGCAAATAAAAGGGAAGTTTCACCCATTTTCAGCATTTTAGCCAGGAGACTATGGGACACAAACATTATAGGAAGAGATAAAGGTAAAAAAAGAAAGTCTACCTGAACCAGTGGTTAAAGCATTGGGGTCAAGAATTCAAGTATAAAGGTTCAAGAA
The DNA here is from genome assembly GCA_004027955.1 of Chaetophractus vellerosus. Classification (NCBI taxonomy): domain Eukaryota; kingdom Metazoa; phylum Chordata; class Mammalia; order Cingulata; family Chlamyphoridae; genus Chaetophractus; species Chaetophractus vellerosus. The sequence goes on along the minus strand of PVKH010032552.1, from coordinate 5,286 downwards.
AAAAAGTCTGTTTTTTTTTTGTTTTTTTTTTAATCAATATGCACTCTTTACACCAAATAGGGAACTTGGGAAGAAAGAAATCTGTGACTAAATCATAACATCAACCAAATGTGTAACAAAAGCAAACTATGTTCTAAAACAAAAGAAACTTAGTTTCTTTGTGAGTTTTTATTTTTAATCAGAATAATTCACAACGAGGATCAGGGTGATACTCTACATTCTCGAAGCCAAGGATGGTGCATGACCTCCCCACAATGCTGTCCCACACGTGGCTGCACTGATGGCCAGAGGAGGGGGACAGACAGTGGGAACTGGGGCCATCAGGACCAGGGTACCCCTAGAACTCCATGGGCCCCAGGTGACAATTGCAAAGGAGGGGAGCTTAGTCTTTGGGGCCATGCACCCTTCTTTCCCCTGTGATGTGCACCCCTCCCCTTGTTATTTATGAGCCCCACCCCCAATCCCCAGAACTCAGTAGACACAACCTGTCACTCTACAGAATTAGATGTTGGAAAATATGCTGGCAGAAGGGCATGGAGCCATGTCAGATGGATCAAGGTTTATTCTCCAACCCCGGAACTGACCAAACATGCGGATTTGGACACACTGCTTTGTCTTTCCATGCCGCAGTTGATTCATCGGTAAAACGAGAATAAAAAAACTTATTGCATGGAGGCTTCTGAGCATGAGATCGGACAACATATGTAAAGCACCAGATTGGTTCCAGGCTCAGACTCTCAAACTGACTTGTTGGGATTCAAACCCTGACTTCATCACTCAACTCCTGTGGAACTTTACCTCTCAGTGCCTTTTTGGTAAAATGAAGGTATCCTATCTCATTGAGTTTGGTTATGATTTTGGTTGGTCGTTTGTAAAGCGCTAAGAACAGTGCCTGCCATATAATGAAAATGGAATCTTATTTTACCCACTATTCTAAAGATCTCATATTCAGCCACTAGGCAGAGCACATGGCATCAAGTTAAAATGCCCTTTGCCAATAAATAGACCACACATCAGTAACAACTCAAAAGCTATTTTCCCAGGGCAGATGTTTGGCATAGCTGGTAATTTGGGGAGGAACTGTGAGCATGAAGTTCTGAAGCATAGTTTGAGAAGATGACAGTACTAATGTAGGATGGGGGAATAAAAGGTGAACCTTAGAAATTAACTAGGGTTAGTGAAATTTAGTGGACAAGCGGGAAGGAAAAACAAAATGGCAGTTTCTGTAGAAACTGGTTCAAAAGGAAAGCAAAGAGAATAGTTGCTGTTATAGACCTGCTACTCCTTTTGATTTCAATTTAGCTCGCAAGCACCTACAGAGCAATTACTCTGCACTCAGTAACACAGGAGCTGTGCCCGGAGATACCGCCAGGGTAGGGGAATAGTAGCAATTCAAGCCATCAATGAAAAGTTATTCCTGCCATTTTTTAGAATCACCAGTGCTTGAAGATGATAAAAAGCTGAGCAGCTTTTGGTCACATTTATTATTGTTTATAAATTTACTGCAAACAATTCACCCAGAGCCTAGGGCAGACTGCATTACCTGCTCTTCTCTTGGTCCTCTGCTGATATTAGGTAGGATACACCTATCCTTGAGGGCCATGCAGTTAATAAACAAAACCATTTAGACAAAACAATCATAAAACTCAAGTGGGAGTCAAGCCTTCTATTGACTATCAGAATAAATACCAGTTTGTGTAAATATTTAAATGTATGAAATGAAATTACTTTGAGACAAAAAACAAAAATAGAAGCAAAAGGTAAATTTTTATCTTACATGAATGTTGGGCAGACCGCTCTAAAATCTAATATAAGAATTGTCAGATTTAGCAAATAAAAATACAGGAGGCCCAGATGAATTTGAATTCCAGATGAACAATAAAAAATTTTAGCATAAGTATAACACAAATATTGCTTGGGCATATATATACTAAAAATCATTCCTTGTTTATTTGAAATTCAAATTTAACTGAATGGCCTATAATTTATCTGGCAACCCTATTAATATATCAAAATGCACAGAATGAATATTTTATTCAGCAAATCCTCACTGGGCAACTCCTGCATGTCCCGCGCAGTTCTAGGTATGGAGACGGAGGCAATTCACCATGAAGCTAATGAAGATGAAGCTTCTAAGCCCCTCATTTGCACAGGTCCCTTTCAAGGTCATTGAGGATCAAGTGTTTTTGTAAACTTTATATAGGTAAGGTATTTTGGTTGTAACTGGTTCCAACCACTGTCTCTAATTACCCCAACTTTCCTTCCATAACAATGTCCTTTATATACTGTTTTAGTTTCCTAGTCTGCGCAAGCAAATATCATGATATGCTTCAGCTTAAACAATGGAAATTTATTCATTCACAGGTTTTGAGGCTGGAAAAATGATCCAATCAAAGGCATCATAAAGGCTATGCTTTTTCCCCAAAGACTGTGGTGTACTGGGGCTGGCTGTCAGTGATCCTTGGTTCATCTTCTTGCTTCCTGTGGTTTTCTCTCTCTTGATCTGAATTTCATTCTACTTATAAAGGATTCCAGTAATAGGTGTAAGACCCACCCTTACTGAAGTGGTTCAAACCCTAACTGAAGCGGTCTCATCCAAAGGTCCTACTTGCAATGAGTTTACACCAACAGGAATGGAGGAGATTGAAGAACATGTTTTTCTTCAGTATATACAGCTTCAAATCACCACACTCTACCCCTGTGGACCACAAAAAGTCATCTTCTTTCTATATGAAAATTACATTCATTCCATCACAATATCCCAAAAGCCGTAAGTCCTTTCAGAAACAATGCTTAGTACAAAGTCTTCTCAAAATCGGTTATGGGTATCGTCTGTACTTGGTCACAGGTCCCCTCCATCTGTGGATCTGTGAAACCTGGAGAACAAATTATCTGCTTCCAATATACAATGGAGGGACAGGCATAGGATGAACATTCCCATTCCCTTAGTAAGAAATTGGAAGGAAAGCAGGGGTCACACGTCCCAAACAATTCCAAAACCCAGCAGGGCATTCTCAATTACATTCCAAGGTCTGAGAGTCATCTGTGGAATGACGTTATGTCCTCCAGGCCTTAAGAAATGGCAGCCCCATCCCTTCTAAGTGCCTGCACAGTATCCATGCTCTCCCCAAACACTGGGGTGAAGCCTCATCCTCTCCTAGCATCTGGGTGGTGGCCAGGCTCTCTGTGACACCGTAGCATACGCTCTATCTTCTCCAAGCACTGGAGCGGCAGCATTCTTCCTAGATAATGAGGTGGAAGACCTGCTCTCTCTAAGCTCCAGGTCAGGCTCATACTTTCTGCATACATGGGTGGGCCCAATCTATTGGCCCGAGAAGATGTCTATGTTTCAGACCTCAGCTTCCATGGTTCTGCTCTTGAAGTGATTTTTCCTTCAATTTGTCCCTTCTCTGTCCATTTTATTCCAGACTTCCAGTGGCTCCATTCATACAAATTATGCAAAAAAAAAAAAAAATTGTTGGCCTTGCCTATAGTTCACAGAGGTCCAATCCATCAGACAAAAGAATTTTCCACAGATCCTTCCTCGAAAACTATGCCTCCAATCCTGGCTTGCACTGAAATGACAAACTGGTTCCATGTTCAGTTAAACCCTCACATGGAGCACTATTCTCTGAGGACTTGCTTTCCAGAAGCTCAGAATTTCCCAAATCATCAATTTCTGATTTCTTAGTGCCCAGGAGTTCTGTTCTCAGCTTATTCCTTTCCCTTCACATTTTACTGTAAGCAGCAAAGAAAAACCATATACATTTTCCACATAATAACTTTGAAATTCCCTCAGCTAAATATCCAACCTCATCGCTTTCAAGTTCTGCTTTCCATACATCAGAACTCCATTTCACCAAATTGTCTGCTACCTTAAAAAAAGGGTCGCTTTTTCTCCAGTTTCTAATAATATTTGTTATTTCCATCTAAGGCCTCATCAGAAGTACCTTTAGCATCCAGATTTCTACCAAAAAGCTCTTTAAAGTAGTCTTGGCCTTTTTTGTCAAGCACCTCATAATTCTTCCAGTCTCTACCCATTACCCAATTCCAAAGCTGTTTCTACATTTTTGTTATTTTCAATAGAAGCACCACTCTCCTAGTACTAAAATCTGTTTTAGTTTTCAAGGCTTCTCAAGCAAATACCATGAAATGCTTCAGCTTAAACCACGGAAATTCATTTTCTCACTCTTTGAGGCTGGGAAACATGCAAATCAAGGCAATGCTTTCTCCCCAAATATGATGGTGTTCTGGAGCTGGCTGCCAGTGATCCTTGGTTCCTCTGGAAAAAGAACATGTGTTTTTTTCTTTTTTTCCCTGGGGTACATACAGCTACTGGTGGTGGAGTAGTAGCCACAAGTAATTTTATGATTCTTCTACTGTTAAGTTCACTTGGGGACACCTTTAGTTAATATATAGTGGGACAAATTTTGGTGGTTTGCAATCACTTCCAAGCACAGTAACATTTTTGTTATGCACCTGGATGTGGCTGTATCTTCCGGGCACACTCATATCACCATTGTGCTAGCCTACCTAGCCAGAGATTTTTTTTATGAAGTGAAATGTCTCTCCACACCAGAAATATGAGTGAAGAGGGAAACAAGGCTTGAATTAGACTGAGACAAAAGCTAATATGCAGAAGCACTTCCAAATTACAAAACTTCTTATGAATGAAATTTGATAGGCATTTCCCCAAATTTGATGACAGTTCTAAAAATTTACATGGCTTTACATAATAGTAGATATGGAGAGTAACTTTTGTCAACTATCAAAAATAAAAAGCAAATTTCAATTAACCATACTAAAGATTTCCATTTTTCTGTATTGAAATATGTTATAAAATTGTTGTTTAATACCAATGAAAGAACATGCAGCAAAAAGGTTTGGGAAAATGCATTAAAGTGTGTCAAGCAATTAATTTTTTTTTTATTTTATGGTATCTGTCTTTGTAAGCTCTTTAAAAATTGTAATTTGGTTATGATTTTTCTTCTCCTTCTAAATATGTATCAGTGTTCATTCCTGATTTTATGTTTTTAATCATAAGCTTCAGACCCCACAAAACCTGAATCTAACTCTGGACACAGTAGCAAACACAGTAAGATTTAATTAAAACACTCCCTGCATGGAACTTACATCCTCATGTGGAAAAAAAAATCAGCCAATAACTAAAACACATAAGTAAAATAAATAGTATGTGAGATGAGGATGCTCTTTCATAGTTTATAACAAATGTTTCCCAAAAAATACAAGGTGTGGGGCTGGCTGTAGCCCAGTGGATAGGGCACC
>PVKH010032551.1:0-12148 GCA_004027955.1 Chaetophractus vellerosus | reverse complement strand
AGAAAGAAAGAAAGAAAGAAAGGAAGGAAGGAAGGAAGGAAGGAAGGAAGGAAGGAAGGAAGGAAGGAAGGAAGGAAGGAAGGAAGAAAGAAAGAAAGAAAGAAAGAAAGAAAGGCTAGGATGTGGGCAACAGAAACTCTGAGAATGTCTCTGGTTATAGATTTATAGATGCCCCTTTGGAAGAGAATCTGCTCTCCATCCAGTGATCACAGTGATCATATGAAAATAGGAGGGAGGATTTAGTCCAACAGAGGAAAAAATGCTTGAAATAGACATTGCATTTTTTATTGGGGGAAAAACAACTTATTATCCAAAGCAGTAACTGCAGATGGATGTTCTTCACTGATTGCAGTCATACACTTGCATGCAGGAGGGTGTGATTAGGAAATGAGCTGTCCTTTCACTCATGAGTCCCTCCCAGGCACCCAAGGGTTTCACACTCCAAGCATTAGACTCTGCTAAATCGGGACTTGTGGGAAGAAAATTATTTTTCTTCTTCTTTCAACGTGCATGTTTCTCATTTTCACCTTTGTTGCCCTAATCTAACGAAGTAGGTGTTTAGACAATCTCATGTGATGCTTGCTTCTGCCACGGTCATGTTTTTACTTGACTGGCGGTTCATTTGCAGAGATGAAAGAATGTCAGTATGCAAGGAAATTTTTTTTCTCTGTGTGATAATATTGCTGTTGAATGTGATCATGTGTTTGATAGTTTTTATGTAGTAGAAAGATGACATCATTAAGGATATAAGAATAAGTATCTGGATATAAAGAAAGAATTCTAGACTGGGAATCAGGAGACCTAAATCTTGACCTTAGTTGTTCTCCTGTTTAACTGTGAAGCCTTGGATAATTCAATTAACCTTTCTGGTCTTCAGAGTCTTCATCTATTAAAAAAAAATAGAAACTCTCAAGTCCTTAAAAGTGTATTATCTCATCACAAAAGGAAAAATTATTATAGCCAAAGAAAAAATTCAAGATTAGACAGCCAGTCAGACTTTTATATAGGTCACGAGAACACTTTCTCATTTCATTCAAACCAGGCCGATGATGACCAGATGAACCCAAGGACAGGACAGTTATTTAACTTAGTCTCTAGAGATAAATGATATCTGAGCTTAATTGTGAGGACAGTTCAGTAAAATCAGGAGCTTGGGGTATTCTCATTTTATTTACTAGCATAGGTAGGATTCCTGATGTATGGCCAATATGTTTTCTTAGGAGAATTGAGAAGTTGTTTCTTTATCTGTTCTTGTAAAGGTGTAGCCACCGTGATGATGGGATGTCATGTAACAGAGCAGGGCCAGCAGTGTAGAGGATGTTCCCCACTGAAATGAGGTGTTAGCTAAGGCAGATTTTGGAGTGCTGGAGTTATACTGAATTTTTAAAAAGTTGGTGAGATCGCTTAAATCAATTGCACTTATAAGGAAGGTGGTGGTGAAACTGACTACACCATGGCGTTAGGAAGCAAAGGATACTTCTGTTCCTGACAAGGTGAGCAGCAACTTGGCCTGTTCTTTAACTGTTTCTGCTATACCTGGGGGTCATGGTATGCTAATCATGTTTGAGCTCAGAGAAATATTTAGAGGAATAGCTGTCAATGAGAAAAGCACTCTATGTGCTACGCTTTTTGTAAATGGACCTTTCTGAATTTGTGAAATAGCTTGGAACATGTAAATGGCGTGTAATGCTAAAATGCCTCCTCATGCTTTGGCATTAAAGGCCTTCCACTGTTCCCAGTTGGTGACGATCATGGGGTGTGTCTGTACAATTTAGAATTCAGTAGAATACTTTCTTCAGATAGAAGCTTTGGGTGATTTCCCAGTTTTTTTTGTTTTTTTTTTTTATCACTAAAATGTGTTTTTGACTTGACGCAAATTAACTTGTGTGATTGTGTTATAATTAAATGTGTACAGCGTGACAATTATTTTCACTCTCTTTGAAAACATTTCTGTTTGTTTATTCTTTGTTAACTCAGAAGAAACATAGTCCATTAGAACAAGGCTTCCTAAGCCATGGAAGTAATTTGGTGGTGAGATGGATTCAGCACTATTTCCATGACTTTTCCCACTTGCACCTTCTCTTTTGTGCGTTCATTTCATCATGGAGGTGGAAATATTAAACAATAGAGTCAGTTATGTGTTAGAGAATTGAAAGAAACATATGCTAAATATTCTTTTAAAAAATCTAAATTGGCAAACTGAAAATGTGCTGGCATAAATTTTCCTAAAATTTAACATCATAACATGGTAATACAAAAACACCATGATCTTTTTGGTATTTTTTTTTAATAACACTTTAATCATTTTTAGGGAAGCATTTTTAAATAATTTGAGAAAGCTGAATGTATATTCAAAATGAAATCTGTAAGTAAATATTTCATTTGTGTGATTCCAATAGCTCTATGACTTTGCATTTGGTTTATCTTGTATTATCATAATCTCTTAATTTAAGTCACAATGTGCCTGAGGGACTAGTTCAAGAAAATAACTGAGGTGTAATGGGGCGTATTTTCAGTCTTTGCAGTATTATAGAGGAATACATTGAGAAGTGGGAGAGGAAATCTCCTAATAGAAACTACTCAGTGGGTTAGCCATCATATTTCCTTAATTTTTTGTTCAAGGACCACTTTTAATTTTAATCCATATATGAGTTTACTAACACCTACAGCTTCAGAATTCCTCAAGGAACATGTAACCTCAGGCCTCCTTCTCTCTTGATTGAGGTCCTCTGAGGGAGGGGATATGAGCTGTGAATGGACTTTGGAGAGGCCATAGTCTCCCTGAATAGTTTGTAAAATTTGGAAAACATAAACATTGTCCTGGGAAAATGGTCCAGGATTTTACTAGTCCTCAAAAACACTTATAACTTAGCAAAAGTTAATAATTCCAGCTTTAGGTAGAAAGTTAACTACTAGCCTGATGCCTATTTCAGAGTTCCCAAATTTTGTATTTTGAGAGATTTCTGTGTCCCTCACCTCACAAGCCATTGATGAAGTACCTGCTGATGGAGAAGTGTAAGTGGGAAGGGTGGGGTAAAACAGAAGAAAAGGCAAAGAAAACCAGCTACAGAGTAAGCACATGTACACTGTGTCTGTGCCTTTCTTTCCATCTCTGCATGAAGGAAACTCTGCAGGACACAAAGAAGCTCGAGAAGGAGTGAGTAGTCTCCATTACAGAACAGTCTCCCTTTCACAGGCTTTCACCACCGTAGGCCTTTAAGAGCCACTGGCCAAAGGGAGAAAAGCACTGCCAGAAGCCAGGGCCCCCAGATCATTAGCAGCAGATCACGCTCCACTAGCCTCTCAAAATGGCAAAAACTCAATCGAATCAGTCAAGTCTGAACTGCAATGGCATCATTAAGATAATCTTAATTATGTACCAAGTCTTTCTTTCCAGAGAGCCTTAGCCTGGCCTTGTCGGAGGACAGTTTTCTATATGCAACATAAAATTCACTCTTCTGAACACAAAATTTGACTTAGATGATCAGCCAGGTTAGTTACAATTATTGAATTGATGCTAGACAGGAGCATAACTTACAATGTGTCAAGACAGCAGAGGCATACCACGATTGGTGCTTCAGTCCCTCTTTCTCATTGTAGCACCATCTGAACTGACAGATTTTGATCCAGCAAAACATTTACTTTGCTTGTCATTCACATAAATATTTTGCTTCTACCCCCGTGTCTTTACATGTCATTTTTCCTCCTGAAAAATGCTCTCCTGGATCTATCTCTGCCACTAAAGAGTTGACCTCAAATTTTAACTCTGTGTCTTCTGAGTGGAGGTTTCTCATCAAGAGAAAGTGGGAAAGTAGTAGAATAATTTGTTCCAACTTTTTTTTAAGCAAACGTTTCTATCCTTCAAGTGAACTATTACATTGAAGTCCCAAAGAAAAGAATTTATTTTTTAAGTAGTTTAAAGGGTGCAGTTGCTGGCTCCTAAGAGGATAGAGTGGGGAGCCCAAACTAGGGCTCTTGAGAACCATGTTAGAAAAAACACTACCAGAGATGCTCTCTAAGGTTTTGATTACCATGTCTGTAAACTATAGTTACATGTCTGTGACCCTAGTTACAATGTGGAGAAGCACATTTATTACTTAGTTTAGCCTGTAATCCCAATGTTTGTAGTGGTTAATTAAGACTGTGCAATCCCAAGATCATCAGTGATGTGCTATCAAGAATGTGGACTCACTTGGATAATGATATCAGAAATGGAGTATTTATTCACAAAAATAGTGAATTCTTAACAATGATAAATGTTAAAATGGACTCAGGGCAATTAAAAAATTCAACATATATGTATTGACTAAAATATTTAGAAGAAACTTCCCACACTTGCACGAGAACAAGAACGCAGGAAGGATTTGTGGCCTACACCCTTGGAAAAGATGCCCTAAGCTAAATCCCTAGATTCCTGTGTCCAGCCTTGGATTCTGCTGTGATGGTGACAGAATTCTGCCTCTGGAATGTTGTTGTGCCTGCTTCTGGAATATAGCTTTGCATTTTACTTTTAATTTTTTTGCAATTTGTAATAACAGTACCTAAAAGAACAATGAAATGAGACTTCCTTGAGCCAACAGGAGAGACTGTAAGAACAATTTTGTTCTTGCTTTCTAAGGATTGATTTATATGTATTTTGCTTGTATGTGTGGAAAAATTTAGACTGAGACCTGGTTTTATTATAGCTTGTAGCCTGGTTATAGTTAGAAGAGTTAACTTTACTTCACCTGAAAATTCATTGGTGGTCACTAATAGAGACCAGTTGTTCATGACCCATTGGCTCACGTTCATTTTCCATTGTTCCTTACTGCTCTAAACTTCTTTGTCTCCAAGAATAATAGCATGTTGGGCACATATTTATATACTACAAAATGACATTATTTAACTTTGACCCCAGTTATATCATTCAAATCTGTGATTTTTCTACAATAACTTGATTTTGTGCCAAGAGGATTTTTGGGAACAGCTGACAACTCATTTGAAACATTTATTAGTTGTCATTTACTCTAGAAGAAACATATGTATATTCCTATTCTTAAAAATTTTATATTTCGTTTGTGAGATGAGATATTTATTCAGAAAATTTCATACAAAATATAAGGAGGTATAATCAGTGAAAAAATAAATGGCAAGAAAATAAATACAATACTGATTCAAAGAGGAGGAGGAATCTTGACTATTATGACCCAGGAAGATGAGAACATTGAAGCGTTTCTGTCATATACTTGGGATTTAGACTGGGCTTACTAGAATATATGCAGGACATCACTAAACAGCTTTTAAAAACAATCATGGGTTGGGTTGAGCTTAGGAAGTGCCCTGAAATGCAGGTGAAAGAGCTCAGATTTTGATGTTAACCTGGCCCATGTTTTCCTAGGATAGAAAACTAGGATTGAGCTTAATGAAGGATCAGAGGGTAGAAGTCTAAGACATCCTCCCCTGAAAGACATTGAAATTTCAAGTGATTATGAAGCTCACCTACCTTGTCCTTTCTGCAACCTATTTCCTTCTTTCACCTCTCCCTAATCTTTCTTTCCCTACCTATTAATCTTTTTTTGTTCTCTCTTAACTAGATGTGACAGACTGGTAAATTGTTCATTCATGCAATCAAATATGCAAAGGAAAGGTGGCTTCCTTATTTCTTTATAACTAGCCTGATCTCTTTCAGTTGACTTGAAGGGATAAACTAGTTTTATCCCAGCCATGTAATTTTAGTCTGATTTAATAGCATAAATAATTTTTCCTCTGGGGTGACCCAGGTAATTCGCAATCAATCAGAGTTTTTGTCTCTTGCTCTCTTTCTCCCCAAGACAACAATTGAGGTTATGGGAGGAAGAAAATTTAGAAGCTGTCAGGGCAGTGGGCAGGAGATGGAGTGGGTGTTAGTTGGAACCTTTGGGAAGCAGATGCTGAAAGAGAATAGGAGTGTAAGCTGTTAGGGTGAAACATTGGAGTGAATGCGAAAAGGGAGATGAAGCAGGGTTGGGCAGGGTAAGCCTTCAGGCCATGATTGCATAATATACTGGAACAAAAGGCACGTTCTTAACCTTAATCTGTGTTCCTGTGAGTGTTAAGCCATTTGTAAGTAGGACCCTTTGAAGATGCATTATCAAAGTATGGACTCATTTGTGAATAGGATCTACTAAGATCATGTTTAGGTGTGACCACACTGAAATAGGGTGGACCTTAATCCATATTACTGGAGGCCTCATAAAGAGAAGCCAGACTTCAGAGAAAGATACAGGAAAGAAAAAAAAAAAAGAAGTAAAAGGAGACAAGAAAAACAGATACAAGATAGGAGAGATTACCATATAATACAAGGGTTCTTAACCTTTTTTATTCCATGGACACCTTTGCCAGGCAGCTGAAAACCATGGACCCCTTACTAAGTCCACACTGTACTGGGTATTATTTAATAAATATATCACACAAGAATAGTGTTTTCTTGAATTTAAATTCAAGCTCATTGACTCCTTGTTAAGAACCCCTGATGTAATGGGGGGCCAGAGATGCAAGCCAAGGAGCCCCAAAGATTGTGGCAAGCCAGCACCAGAACTCTATAGATTATGGAGAGAATGCATGGCCTTGCTGACACCTTGATTTTGATTTTCTAGCCTCCCAAAACCGTGAGCCAATAAATTCTTGTTGTTAAGCTAATCCATGGTGTGGTATTTGCTATAGAAGCCCTGGTGAACTAAGACAATATCTGTGAAAGGAAAGATGGGAGAAAGCTGCTTAGGGCAGGAAGACCACAGCAAGCTCTCAAGGAAAGATTGATCATTAGAGAGATCCTGCATCAGGCAGAAAGGACCAGGTCCTAGTACCCCTGCTGTGTTCATTCATTGCAGAGGACGTTGCTGATGGAGCACGCTCTTCACTCAAATGGCAAGGGGTACTGAAGGCATTTATGGAAACTGTCAGCTAACTCCACGCCATGCACTTCCATGGCTGCAATAGGTTCTTTGGATTCTTGGGTTATTGGTTTTTTTTTGGTTGTGTTGTGTTTTTTTTGTTTGTTTGTTTGTTTGTTTGGTTTTTTTTTTATCTTGGTCTCTGCCTTTGCTGTCTTCTTTGTTAACTGATGACTCTGCCGAGGGGCAACTTGTGACATCTCTAGGGCATCTGCTGTTTCCTCTTAGTGAGGCTTGCTAACTTGGAATCTTTCATCCTTTGTCTTGATAAGAGCTTATTGATCTTCCCTGGGAACTTGACCCCAGCTTAGCTCTCAGTATGCTACAAGTATCTTTGAAATCTAAATGTGACTCTGCACAGACCATATTGCTATGACACCTTCTGGCAAGATCCCCAGAGAGAGAACTCAACTAACTTTCACATACCTTCATGGGGATCATGGGAATGCTTGAAAATATTACACTTGAGAATGAGTGCAATAGAGCTAACGTGTAAAATACAGGACACCATGTCAAATTTGAATGTGAACTTTTTTTTTTTCAGTGCAAGCATATTACCAATATTGCATGGAACATATTGATAAAAATATAACAACACTCATTTATTCAAAACTCAAGTCCACTATGGACTTGAAAACCCTAGAGAGCAGCTCTGTGTAACTAAGCTCAGATCCTCTCCTTGGCTAATCACAGTGAATCACAATATAAGATTATATACTCCTGCATTAGTGTGGGGATAGCTTGCCAAGAGATATCCTTCCATTGCCCCAAAGAAGTTGAACAGAAGTTCTTATGCCTTTGGCATGACCCCCAACCTATCTTATTTCCTCCCTCTCATATTTGGCCTGCACAAGGAAACCTGGGACATTTCTAATCACCTGCCCCTCTCCTTTGTCTTCCCTTCTTCACATAGTTTATTGGAACCAGAAAGGGTGGGCTTTGGCCTCTGTTTCCTATATGTCATATTCTATTTCTCCTTACACTAGCACTATGATCCAGTTGTGAGCCTGACTTTTGATAAGTTCAAAAGAAAGTTGAAGAAATGTTAGAAAATCCTTTCTTACTTAATGATATGCAGTCATTATTACTTTTGCCTTACTAAAGAGTTAAAAAATATCAGCTTTCAGTCATTCATTCATTCATCAATTCATTCGTCCAAAAATATTATTAGGTGCATAGTATGTGTTGGGCATTCTTCTATTCTACTTGCCGAGAGAAATCGGTAAACAAAGAACAAAGTCTCTGTTAAACATGCAGTGCAGAGTCAAGATAATTCTAGACTCAAAGCTGAGGAAAGAAACTTTGTTCCAGGCAGAACTTTTCTTCCCCTTCCTTAAGGTAATTAGCCTCGTGGTTCCACCTTAGAAGTAGAAGGTTACAAAGAAACATAACCAGGGAAGGGATAAAAATAGGAGTGTTATGGGGCTGGCCGTAGCCCAGTTGGTAGGGTGCCGGTTTACCACATAGGAGTCCCCGGGTTCGGTTCCCAGGGCCTCCTCAAGCGGGCAGACCGCCTTGAGAGGGCAAGCTACCGCGGGCAGGGCAACGCCCCCGCGAGCAGGCAGGCCCCCATGCAGTGAGACTTGGCAGATCGCCGCACCTGGGCGGGGGCGACAAGCAGACACAGAAGAACGCAAGAATGAACACAGCAAGAACAAGCAGAAAGGGGGGGATATGTAATAAATAAAAACATAAAATCTTTTAAAAAGATTCTTTCCTTTAGGTAATGGGTAGCCAAAACCAAATTTTGGGCAAGGAAGCAAAGCAATATAGATATATTGGGGGGGGGGGGGCAGATGTGGCTCAAATGGTTGGGTACCCATCTCCCATATGGAGGGACCAGGGTTTGATCCCTGGAACCTCCTGGTAAAAAAAATCTATCTATCTATTCTATCTATCTATTTAGATAGATAGATATAGATATATGTATTTTAGAAAGACCCGGCAGAAGATTGAGTATATTTCAGTGGATCTCAAAATTGAGCATGCGTCTGGAGGGCTGGTTAAAACGTAGATTGCTGAGCTCCTGAGGACATCTGGGGTGAGACTCAAGAACCAGCATTCCTAACAATTCCCAGGTGACACAGATGCTGCTTGTCCCGGGACTGTACCTTGAGAACGACTGGAATAAATATAGATTGAAGCCAGGCAGGGTTAGAGGCAGGACCATAATTAAGTATAATTTCTCATTTTATGGAATATTTTTATTCAGTTCTCTCAATAACCTTTTAAAAAAGTTAATCTTTGCTCTTTCCCATCAGTGAAACTTCTTTAAAAATAAAGAAAAACATATTGCTGACAAAGTAATTTTTCAGGCCAAAGCATCTTCTGCTTTCCGCTACAGGCTGTTTTGTAACTAAGGAGAAATCTCAGGCCTTAACTATTGCATGAGAGATGGAAGTATCATGTAATGGCGTTGGAGCCAGGCAAAACACCTGCTCAATAGGAAACCGTGTGCAGTTTTTTTATCTTCTCAGACTCTTGGTATCCTTACATGTAAAATGTGACTTAGTGGGAAGTTATATGAAATAGGATACAGAAAAGCAGGTAAAAATTAGGCAGGCAGAATATATTGCTGCCCTCTTTTTCTGCCCTAAATAAAGCTAAATATATATTATACTATTAAGTATTATAGCTAAATATATAATATCTAATACATATGTATCTTGTTTTGTTCCTGATTCCTGACACTATTAGGAGCATTGAATGAGGGTAAGCAAGGAAGATTTAGAACTCTGATTTTTTTCCCTGCACTTTCCCAGAATGACCTTTATGTTTTAACCTGCCTCTTAGCTTTCTGGGGGTGAACTATGTGTAAACTCTGAAGTCCGGGAATGCTGTCACCCCGGCCCCAGGAAGCACATACCCACTTAGGCCACTCCTCTGCTCTCCTGTGGCTTTGTTCTTCTGAGTGGGTGGGCGCCTCAGAGGTCATAAGCCTTGATGACCTTTGCTTCCAGCAGAGTATCCTCTGCCTGGTTGTCAGGTCAGGGCACTTGCTCCCTCGCTTCCCATCTGCAGACTGTCCTGTTCTGAGAGCTGAGAGCGCAGGGCTGCTCAATGCATTACTCAAAAAGGAAAGAATGACGAAAACCACTTGCACATGATACAGTTCGGCCCTCTGAGCCTGATCCTTGCCAAGGAGACACCTCCCACAAACACTTACTGGACTTATTATCCCAGTTCAGAACCCCACGTGAGTCACGTTCAGTGATCTCTTGGTTGTTTCTGGTGTTATTAGTTTACTCGTTTCTAATCAGATAGTACCATGCATATTGCTGTAATTAACTGCCAGCTAGGAGCTGGTTAAAAACTACAAAGCATAAGTTAGTTATCTGGGGCAGCTGTGATGGGGTGGACCAAGTACTGAAACTGCATTTTAAAGAACTGGTTCTTAGTCCTAAACCTGTCCAAAATTTAACTGAGCAAACTTGGGAAAGTTATTGAGCCATTTCATTTTCCTCTTCTGTTAGAAGAGCACAGTGATACATCACAGTGAAGTCTTAATGAGAGAGTATATGTGAAATCATATACTTATTAAACTATAATATATAGTTTATTGTTAGGAGTATTACTAATATATTAAAGCATACCATATATAGTTGTTATTATGTATTTGTTCTGTAATGTATCATATATAATATATTATGTACTATACATTATATTATATACAATATATTGTATAGCATTTATTATATATACACAAGTATATGTTATGACTATATATCATTAGTAGTAGTAGTATTTGATATTATAAACTGTTTCAGAGATGAGATCATGAGACCATGACAAATTTTAAAGTAGCCTTCACTATTTTTTAGAAATTTTTTCTGTATTAGAGAAGTTGTGGGTTTACAGAGCAATCATGCATAAAATACAGAATTCTCATATACCACCTCATTAGCAACACCTTGCATTGGTATGGACATATGTTACAATTGATGACAGCACATTTTGATCATTGTACTATTAAATTGAAATCCGTGGCTTAACTTAGGGTTCACTGTTTGTGTAGTGTAGTACCATGGATTTTTTAAAAAATAATTTTTTTCTGTTGATAGAAAAATCTAAAAGGTGAGCATAATATTGTCCTAGAGGAGGATAATGATTTTACTCATGGGTAGCAGAATATAATGAGTAGAGATACTGGAGAATCATGGATCTTGTGAAAACTGCCTCAAGAAGTAATATTAAAGCAGAAGAACAAAACACGAAATCCCTGTGCTTCTATACTTCCTCTTACTCATAAAGCCATGAAGACCAATTAAAATGAATTAGTTCCAATTTTTTTTTCACTCATATCAATCTGCCTCTTGACTCATCTTCCCCTGGAAGAAACTTTGAAATGAATTGTCCTCTTATCCGTCACTTATCTCACTCCTGTGTACTATGTTTTCTAATTTATACCTTTCTATCTGAGCATTTAAGGCCCCACCACATCCTAAGTCATCTCTCCACCATGAAGGCACATGGACAACGTGTGGCAGCAGGGGACATGTTCTTTGTCAGAGGAAAGGAATCTTTCCAATGTTGCTACAAAAACAAGACTATTTTTACCAAAACAACAAACATAGAAGTTATTAAACAATAAAACTAATCGACATCACAAGTTCCTACAACCCATTCATTTGCAGGACTCAGACAAACAGGCACCATTTGGCACTTTCCTCTCCTTTGCATCAAATGTCGAATTTATCACCAAGCGCTGCTAACTTTTTCTCTCTAAGTCTTTATATAACTCATGTCTTTCCTTCAGTCTCTGCTATGAGCACCTACTCCCAGCTGCTGTTCCCTCTTCTCTGGTCTGCAGCAATCATCTGTTCTTGGTGCAGAGATTTTTTTCACTCCAGAAATATGAATATGTCAATTCCAATCCCAATCCCTTCTTTCACCCTCCCCACCTTTTAGGGTTCTATTGTCCTTAGGATAAAGACCGAAATTTTTGCTTGGTTTACAAGCCTTTGAATTGTCTGCCCCTTCTACCTGTCAGTGCCACCTGTGCTTCACCCTTTTCTTCTGTAACTCTCTTCTTTTTCTCAATTGCTCCTACATACCAAGGTCCCTTCCCTTCTGTCATCAGGTCTTTGGGGGCACTTTTCTCTCTGTATGGGATCTCCTCTCCTGACCCCTTCTATATCTGGCTAACATCTATTCATCCTACAGATTTCCACTCATGTGTCGCTTCCGCAGGAAGCTGTTCTTAAACTCCCAAGACAATCTCAAGCCCACTTGTTAAT
>PVKH010032550.1:0-12180 GCA_004027955.1 Chaetophractus vellerosus | reverse complement strand
AAGAAAGATAAAGGTAATTCTTAAAAGGTGACAGACCTACCAATTTGAGCTTTGTGAATATTATTTTATACTGGCTGGCATTTTGGTGTGCCTTTGCAAAGAAGAGATCATCTTTTACTGTATCTCTCAGAAATAGCTTTTCTACACTAAAATGATTTCTCGCTTTCTACTAAACAAGTTTTATAATAAAATATCAGTGAAGAAAATGAATGCTTCTCTCTGATTTTTTACTCCTACCACCCTCTACTCCCAATCTATGAAAACTTGATATTTCACTGCAACCGGGATTCTGTTCTGTACTCTGTAGGAGAGCCTTGAACAATGACAGTTTCTACTTGAATAGGTCCATGATTTAGGGAGGGGAAAGAAACTGCTTTCCTCCATAATTCCAGAAATGATTACTCAGGCAGAGATCTTTGTTATTGTAAAGTGTTAGGAACCCAAATAAAATACTAGGTGTGACAGGATACCATCTAAGTATTACAGAGGAATTTGCGAGGCAGATGTTTAGTACAAACTTTTAAAATTACATATTAAGTATTTGATATTATTGATGAGCATATAAATAACTTGCTTAAATATTTTGTAATATTTATCTTAAAAACCGATTTTTTCATTGAAATGGTCATATATGCCCGTAATAAACAGGCAAACATCACAAATGATATGCAATGAAATATGCATTTAATTAACATTACATAGCAAGAGCCATGGTTTGAATTGAATTAGGAAAAACAAAGTTCAGTCTACTTCTTTCCTTCCTACATAAAAAATAAATATCAGGCATAAGCGTTCACATGAGTAAAAAATGTACATAAATTAGGTTAAACATTATTTCCAAATTACAATTATTCTTTTCCAAACTGTATGGAATGTAATAATTATCTTTGATTATAAAACTCCAATTTTATTTCTGAGATAACATGTACAAGCAACAATTAACTTATCAAATTAACAATTTAATTATCAAAATATATGATTTATGAAGAAATGTACTTTGGTTTAGAAGTTTTTATTTCTAATTATTAGATTTCCACATGTTCATTGTAGAGATTTTAAAAAATACAAAACAATATAAGGAAGAAAATTAAAATCATATGTGAGCAAACCATAAAAAATTCTAATTAAAACTACAAAAAAATACTACTGCATTTCCACCAGAATGGCTGAGATAAAAAATACAAAGAATGGTATGTTTTGACAAGGATGTGGAGGAACAAGAACACTGTTAGTAGTAGTATAAATTGGTAAAAACACGTTGAAAATTCTGTAGCAGTATTTACTAAAGCCATGTCCTATGTCTATATAATTTCCCTCCTAAGACTACACCAACAGAAATGCATATATACATACGTAAGAAGACATAGCCAAGAAAGTTCATAGTCAAGCACTATTTATAACAGCTAAAACTGAAAACTAACAAAATGGCCCTCAACAGTAAAATTGATGTATAAATATTGGTGTACACTTCATACAATGAAATAGTATAATGCAATGGAAATGAATGAATTATAATTTCACATACCAACATGGATGTTGGCTCATGTTTCATTAACTAATATTGAGCTAAAGAAGCGAGGCATAAAAAAAAGACATACTGCACTATTCCATTTATATGAAGGTCAAAATCAGGCAAAACTAATCCATGGTGTTAAAAGTCATAAAAGCACCTTTTTGGGGGGAGTTGGGGTAGTGACTAGAAGGGGGTAAAGTTGAGTTCTGGGATTCTTTAGCGATCTCCTCAAACTGGGTGCTGCTTGAAAGGGTGTGTTCACTTTGTAAATCTTCACCAAATTCTATACTTAGGATTTGGCCATTTTTCTGTATGTTTGAGAATTTACTTCAATAATTGTGAAGCCAAGTTGCTGTATGGTGTGTCATGGAAACACAGGCTCAGGCATAGCAGAAACTTTCAGCAAATGACTGCTTTATTATTTACACAGCACAAAGGGTACAAAAGAGTAAGGGAAGAGATTCCATCATGGTAGGAGAGACAAATCACTGCTGCCCCAAAGTGGAGTTTTATACAACTGAGGGGAAGGGGACCTTGCCACTGAGAGTTTCTGCCCTGATATCTGCCCTGATAAACAGCTGGAACTGCTTGTTCCTGGTTGCAGTTTTAAGGTATGGCAAGGCCATTCCATTAGATCTAATATCCGCCCCCCCCCCCCCCCCCGCCAGGCTGTAGAATGAAGAATGAAGCATATTAAAACGTTTTCACATGGTAGAAAAGGAGGAGAGCTAGGTGAGGGCTGGGAGATGGTCTCTGGGTATGTCCATGATTTCCCCAGCAATACATTAAAAAAAAAAATCACAATAAAACAAAAAACATTTCAGTTTATTTGTAGCCATTTAAAAATACACAGTCCTAATTTAAAAAGTGGAACCATAGCATACATAAATTTTATTATTTTTTTAAATTTGCCAAAACAATATGTATTTATCTGTTTTTTGAGGGCATGACGTTTAATAATTACATAGTGAGAACTGTATAAATTAATTTAAAATAATTTCTCACTTTCTGGATATTTAGTTTGCTTTGCATTTTCAATGGTGTGAATAATGCTGCAACAAACATCCTTCTAAGTTTCTGATTTTTCTTCAGAATTAAATCTAAATAATAACTGAGTCAGAATATGATCATATTTGGGACTTCTGATAATATAGTCAAATTGATTTCTAGAAATATTCTACCTACTAACACTCCCATCAACTATGTATTAGAATGTGCATGCCACATTCAAATTAAAAATTTTTGGCAATAGGCAAAATAATCTCATTTTTTTTTTTTTTTTTTTTTGCATTTCTTATTGTCCACACCTGAACTGCATGCCCACTCTGGAGTAGGAAAACGGGAGCAGGCATTATCTGAGACTTATGGCCTGAGGGTGGAGCAAGGTGCCCTTACCTAAATAGTAAATGAACTTGGGGTATGCAAAACAAGAGATGCTAACTAAAATTATATATTTTTAATTAAATCAAGCCTCATCCACTTTCTACTTCTACAGTTGCTTATTAGATAAATCCAGATGCAGGAATTCATTTTCCCTATAAAGTTATCATCATTACATTTGGTTTTTCATTCTCCACATTTGAGATCTTTATGGGTCATATCTTTCAAATTAGGGTCATATGCAAATTTAATCAGCACTGGATTAATGTCCTGATGCATCTCATCCATAAACTGTTGAATGGAACGAGGATAGCTTTACAAACTTTGAGGTGGAGCTAAATACCACCCTACTAGAGAATTTTCTCCAGGTTTTCACTATCCTTTCATCAACTCTCTCAAAGTTTACCACTTGTAAATTCACCTAATTATAGCATCATCTCATACATATTTCTCCTTAAGTCTGTAAGAATATCCTGAAATATTTTGTTAAAAGCCTTCTTAATTTCAGAGATAATGTGCTTACATAATTTTCTATCAGTCTAGTTCCATTATCAAAAAGAAAATAAGCTAGTCTTGGTGCAAGCATTCTAGCATTAGGCACTACTTCTAGCTTTTCTAAACACTCACATATCATGATTTTTGACATTTTTCCCAGAGTCAATTACAAGCTCTCTGGTCCACAGTTTATTTAATCCCACCTTCTTTGTGTTTTCAAAAATATTGTCTTTGATTTTTTTTTAAATTGCCAATCTGCCAAAAATCGCATTTGTAAGTTCTTTTGGAATCCCATGGTGTAGCTCCTCTGTGTCTGAAGGCTTGAACTCATTTAAAGAAGCTTTTAAAAAGAATTTATTCACTTAATTGGACTTCAATTATTGCTCTAAGTTTTCTAGTCTGAAGATCATTCTTCTTGACAAATAATATTGAACAAAAATAGCCTCTGTCTATGTGATACCATTCATACTTCATAAAGCATCAGCTCTTTGCCTGGTGGTTGTTACTGTTCTGAATATTACAAAATTGTCAAGTTTTACTTTCAGCATTATACTCCAGCCTAATTCATTTCAAACTTTTGTTTTCCTGATACTATGTTTACATTCTAGTCATCCATTTTACTCAATGCTGATAGTTCTGATCCTTTTGTATCATATTGTGAAATTATATTTCAATGATTCCCTGATTTCTTCTTCAATAGGACCTCTCCTAATCAGAATGTCATTTTAATAAGTCAGAATGTTATTTTAATAAGTTATTTGTTATTTTAATGTTTAATGTTATTTTAATAAGTCTCTCAAATCTCTTGTGGGAGTTTCCTATCTGAAACAATGGGTTATGCCTTTTGATTTCTCCGGTGAATTTTGTGAAATCAATTATCATAACTTTATGTACTAGATTTAACTATGCCTTTGATTCTTTTACTTATATCTCATAATCCTAAATTAATGAGTTTATTTTGTAATGTACAGTAGAGGAAAGGCTTATCAGTGTAGAGTTCGAAGACACTTATTCAAAATATTGGTGGATTGCCTATTACCTCTATGTTCAGGAAAATATCATGGAACAATTCTGCTTCTCATTTTTCTCAGTTGTAAGAAAGGAATAAAGTCTTAGATGCATGGATAACATATTATAAAATGGATCTTGTGAACAACAAACTAAGGATATTGGAAAGGAAGAAGAAAGTGAATTAAGGGATGGAAAAAGACAGAACTTTTCCTTCCTTTTACTTCCCCAGCTAGTTTTATTTTGTTTAGAATAGAAATTAGCCTGTAATTTTCTCTGTATTCTATAAGCTAGAGTTACTGGCAAGTTGGTAATTTATTATAATTTCTGTTTTTATCAAAAATTTAAAATATGTTTATCTGATTACCGAATTAACATATATGTCCCAAAGCAAATAGAGACATTTCAGAAATATAACACATAAAAAGTCAAATGCCTCCATAACTCACACCCAGAAACAATCACTGTTAATTACTGCTAACAATTTTCACACAGAGTTTGCTAGATTTTGGTTCTATATGGAGACTAACAAACAGACTTTATAAAAATGAAGGCAAGTTTAGCAATGTGCTTATTTGCCTTAATACACTTCAGATATATTTTTATGTCATTTCTTGTTGATTTGTTCATTCTTCATAACAAGATGTACTGCTCCCACTGGAATGAAATAATGTTTAACAGATATCTGGAAAGTTGAAGCATTCCACTCCTATTGTGTCCTGCCCCATGCCAATTTAGCGTAGTGTTCTAGCATATATTCTCACAAAAACATTTCTGGTTTTCTATCCTTTATTCTGTTCTTTCTTTTTTGGGTTGAACCACATGCAATTGTGGATAATCAACAATTTGGGATCCACTAAACAGCAGTTTCCTATATTTCAACCTAATACTTAAGCTATTAATTTTGGAAAGTCCAACTTGGGCCTTCCAAAGATATTGCTCAATCAGTTGACTGTGTTCATGGCATGGTGATCACATAAGATGCAAGAAGGAAGGAGACGCACATGTGGTGATGAAAGGAAGATATCTAATAGAAAGTTACTGAATTATCCCCAAATTGAGGTAATTTCCCCCTCAGCAGTAAAGCTCACCAGTTCAATATTATGAAGATATATATGTACATTATTTTTTCTCTTCTGATCTGCCTTCTCCCCTCTTACAATAAGCCAATGTTTTTTACTTTAACAATCCATGACTTCAAAGTCTAAGGCGGTAGGTCTCAGAGGCTCTGTTCAGCCTCAAAGGTCACATACTTCTACCCTGTCCAAGCTCTAACAGATTAGCTTCTTTGGAGGATTCCATTGCTTTGATCTTGATGGATTACTGGTCAGATCAGGATTTCCATGGAAGCAGATTTGAGAGCTTTTTACTGTGGGGAGAAATTTTGGCAAGGTGTTCTTAAAAATTTGTTGGATAAAAAAGAACATATCCCCTATTGACAAAACATTATTTAGCATATTGATGGCCTTAAATATCATTTAGATTAAAATTTAATAAATAAGAATGCAAGTGATTTCCATATATTTATAGAGAAAATGTGATATAGACCATCATGCTCTGCTGTTAATTGATGTGAAAGCAGAGTATTATACAGTACTCCTGACTGAGTATAATAAATATTACTTACCTTTCTCTATTAAATCACATCAGCACTCAAACATCATATGTGCATAAAGTTTGCTGATTCTTTCATACAAAAATATAGATTTAGCCCTTGTAGAATAGTCATTTACTCCAATTGAAAAAGTAATAGATATTTTATTTGACTTTAAATCGCATTTTTCCTTTTATAATTTTAGGGTTTTAATTATCTGGTGGTCCTTTGATTTGTTTTTGGTAGAGCAGAAAACTTGCTTCTTTGTATATTATGCTAGTCTGGAAAACACAATGAAAAATTCATTTCATTTATTTTTCATTGTTCTATATTAAATATTCCCTCATGGATATGCATTTTGTGTTTCAAAACAGATTAGCAGGATGAGAACAATGGCAAAAATCTTGTTTCACTTCCAACTATCCTTAAATCACTTAGATTTCTGTCTTATATAGCTGTTACAGTGGTAGGAAACCATGACGTGCTTTATACTTTGGTATTAAAACAGAAAACATTTTAATGATGAGGGTGGAAAACTCTCTCCAAAGGCTCCTGTCCTGTTGTGGTATTTAAGTACTGATTCAATTAAAGCTAAGTGAATATTCACCAGGAGAGAAAGTAGTCTTTATAAATTTAGCCAGGAGGCTGGTGATTAAGTCCTTGACTTCTTTCTCTTCTGTTTCATAGTGAATTGACTCAAGTGCATTATAGAAGACTAAAGCAGTGAATTGGAGTTCCCTTCCATTATGGAAAATGAGAAAATAAGTAGTATTCTCTAACCACTATATTCATAGTCATGATTTTTGGCTCTTTTCCTCAGCATCCACTGGTGGTCTGGTACAAATCATTCATAAAATGTTGCTGAGAATTCTCATTAAAATGAGGGGCTGATTTTGTGAATAGCTGATATTTTCCTTCTACCCATAAAATGGAAAATGGGGAACACATTTCTTTATAAATTTTTAAAGCATTTGTAGAGAAAGTCAAATTCAAGTATGAGATTAATAAATGAAGTGTTCTTATTGAAGAGACTTATATTTCTTTTCTCTATCAAGTAGTTTCTCCAGTCCTTTTCCATGGAAGTACAATCATGCTTTGTATCATAACTTAGTATGTATGGCTGTACTCTCTTAAACATCAAGGATATTTTAAATGCATCATATGCTTCAGGTAAACGAAGGCAAAAGTTTACTAGACCATGGGTTGCACAGTCACTACTCTTCCAAACATATCTAAACTGTTAAGGCCAAGGTGGGTTCTTTTAGATTTTTTGAGATGTTGGCAGGTAACTTTGATTTAATAACAATAAAAATGCATACTGAAGAGCATTTAATACATGTGAGAACCCTTTTCTGCGTCCTGGGTATGTATCACCTCATTTCACTCTCACCATAACCTTATGCTATTGATACTATTTTACACCTGAGGTTTGCAAGTGAGGAAGTAAATGTAGGAAGATTATGAAATTTGTCAAAGTTCACAGGCTAGTTAACAATGGATCTGAGATTCAAATCCAAGAATCTCAGGATTCTAGAGCCTGGATTCTTAACCACTGTACAAAGAGAAGTCTTTCCTGCACATTTGGTACAAAATAGCAAGTCCCCTCCCCACACGTACTACCACCAAACTGGCATTCTACATCCTTTTATCCTGTGTCTTTTTCACCACAGTTCTTATAAGCACCTGCATATATTACATACACTTACGTATCTATTTTTTTTAACCTCAGTCCTTGGAGGCAGAGACATTGTCTCTTTTGTTCTTGGCTATATCCCAAGTTCCTAGAAAACACCTGACTGATGTTGATCCTTAATAAAGAGTTAAGTGAGTGATTCATGTGACTCTTAGGGCAGTCCCACCTTATATGAGACTGAGATGGTTCAGAGAGGATTCAAGGCTGTAACAATTGTGAGACTTAGATAAAGAGAGGATTAGATGAGATAGATGAGAACAATTCCAGAAAAACTCTTCTATGTCTGATCAAAAGTAGTGGGATCAGACCAATTAAGGGCAATGGATTATGAGCTGGAGCTAAGAAATGATAGCCGATGTGGTAGGCTAGAACCTTGCTTTCATGGCAAGCATCATAGATCTTCTAAAAAACCCCTTTTGTTTACACAAGGTCTAAAGTTAAGGAGCTCCTTTCTCCTAGTCTTTCTACTCTGCTAGGCCAGCTCTATGTTAGACAAATTCTTCTCCATCTTGAAGAAAGAGCTTTCTGATTTCAAAGGCTGTACCTTCACTAATAAGGAGCTCTTCTTTTCTATTCCTTCATACTGGAGAAATCAGATTTTCAGTCTTCAGCATTCTCTGATTCTTATTACTTATGTCCTTCTCTGCCAATGTTCTGATACTACTCTAGTAAAAGATTTGGTCATTCCTGTTCTTTCTTTGATGAATGAGGATATTAGTCCATCTCTACAAAACAGACTAGAAAATATCTATGACAATAGGCCATTAGGTTAAGAGCTTTGTCTGAGGCTACAGACAGAAAGATTAATCACTAGTCAATATGTTTTCCACAGTTCTTATTGGAGACATTCATCAGCATTTGAAGAAAGACGCAAGAGAGTATCCTGGTCCCTGTCCTTGAACGACTGTGGTTTAAGTTTTAAAATAAGATCTAAACAATGTATAAATAGCTCCATAAAAGAATAGGATATAATTGTTATAGCAATACACAGTAAACCCCCTGAGTTTGAGCTATGCCTTGAAAAATTGGTTAGGATTCAATAGGTCAAACTAGGTAAAAAGGTATTCCAAAGGAAAGAGAGGAAGGTTTTGGTATAAGCATGTGAACATTAGCATTACTTATTATTTCCCTTTAGACTGTAATCTATTCAAAGACAAGATCCTTTTGTTTTGTGTATCATTAACCTGGTACTGTGTACATCGGCACAAATTAGTTGCTCAATAAACTGCTGTTGAAAGAATTAATGAGATAACGAATGTTTGAAAGGTATAAGATATATTTCAGGATATGTATGACCTATTTGAAGCAAAGACAATAATCAATAATAATAAATCTTATTTTTCCCTTATTATATGTTAGATGCTATCTATACATTTTATGTATGTTAACTATTTTAATCCTCAGAATATCCCAGAGCAATAGGTAATTTTATTATCGATATTTTATAGTTGAGAAAAATGAACCACAGAGAAGTAAAGTAACTTCCCTGGGAACAAAGAGCACTTACTGGTAAGGCAGTAATTCCAACCCAGTCAGTCTGTCTGAACATCCTGTGATTTTAATCCCATACTATACCTTCTCTTGTAGATAATGTTGGAAAAATAGCAATGAAACATTTTTGAAGGTTATTGGATGATAATGTAAAATAATTTGACTGAGTTTTTTTGTTTGTTTTCCCCATTTTAGTGTTGGGAATTACCAGGAATCTATAAGAATGTGAAGCTGTAGAAAGACATTTTGCATTGGTTTGTAAAATGGTCAGGGGGGAGAGGAATGGAACTAGAGATGAACCAGGCAAAAGGGATAAGGACCTGAACTCAAGTGGTGCCAGTACTGGATATGCATGGAGCAAAGTCTGATATGACAAATTTGCAGAAATATGATCAGAAATGAATCCTTTTTTAAGACCTGAGTGTCAAGGAGAATGATAGTACTCTTATTACTGACCTAGTGAAATAAAACCTTAGGGCCAATTTTAGGGAACATATAAGTGGTTAGACTTGTTGGTCTGCAATAACTTCACAAAATCTAAACACATGTGACTAGCAGGTAGCACAGAAGGTTCAGATTATTCCATAGTCTTAAGGGTGTGCCTGTCCCTTCACAGAGCCTAATTCTTATTTTAGGAAACGTATCACTAAACCACAGAAACAGAAAGTTTAGGCTAACTAAAGATTTGTTTGTGAGACGACATTAAAAATTCTAGGAGGAAAATTTTGGATATTGAATTTGAAAAACTACTCCACCTTCCAGATAATCTGGTCCATGAAACACATTTTACAAATGAGAAGCCTGTGACCTGGAAAGGTTAAGAAACTTTCCATGAAGGACAACATCAGTGGTTATTTGGGGATGAAGCTATTCTCATCCTGCAGATCAGGGGTCCCTCCAATGGAAAACCAAGTGCACAGATGACTCCACCTATGAAGCAACCTCCCGCCCCTTCCTCCTAACTATAGTGGAGGTTCTTGTTGCCCTTCCCATATCCCCTTTATTTGACAGGGCACCTGTCCCCCCGCTGCTGTAAGTATTGATCTGGAGAATCATACTTGCCTGATGGGAGTCACCTCACCCACAGATATTTTGGAGGTTATATCCCTCCCCTTCTCCCTACCGGGGAAGCCAATAGTCATTGGATGATTAAGAATGCCTGGCCCTCTTGCCTCAAGGTGAAATGAATCTGAACTATTCTTCATGCTTCATAGATCCCTGTGGTATCAGGCTGAGATTAGACTTCAGCAGATGCCACAGCTTTGTCTGGCTTCTCTCCCTGTCCTTTTCTACTTCTCTCACTTCTGTATAGATGTTTTCCCTGAGAGCACATTCCTAAAACATCACTTGCACAAGATCGCCCATCTCAGCCTCTCCTTCTAAGGAACCCAATCTAACACGTTAACCACTCTTGAGATTCAGTGTCACTATGGCTGCTGCATTCTAACACAGAACTGTTTGGTGATGCAATTTGTGCTGTTTTTGTTGAACTTTGAGCAGTTGATAATGGAGTCTAAAGAGGCAGTATGGCTAAGGGATGGGTTCTGGAGCCAAGTAATCTGGGTTTAAGTCCTGGCTCTATTTACTACCTTGCAATGTGGGGCAATTCATGCAAGTCTCTCTTTTTTTTAAAGAATCTACTTGCCCCATAGAACTTACCTGAGGAGAAAATGACAGAAAAAGAGGTGAAGAAAGCAAACTTTAACCATAGTGTCTTTGACTGTCTCCTCCTCCCTACCAGGGAAGCCAGTAGTCATTATATAATTAAGAATGCCTGGCCCCCTTGCCTCAAGGTGAAATGACTCTGGAGTCATCTATGCGCTTGGTTTTCCATTGGAGGGACCGTGACCTGCAGGATGAAACCTAGCTTCATCCCTCAGTATACCACTAAGACTGTCCTTCATGAAATGTTTCTTAACCTCTCCATATTCTTTCTGTTCCGCTCCAGATCATATTAATAGCAAAATAACTGTAATATTTTTACTTAACCGTAAAAGAGCAGTTAAACTCCATTATACAACTCTCTAAATTACAAGACTGAAGGATTTATTTTTAAGCTATAAGTCTATTCTGTGTGGGACAGAGAGATTGGCAATTAGAATGGGGAGCAATCAAAGCAAAATCAATTATCTTTATCATTCATCCCACAATAAATTTTTTTGCTTACATTTGATGAGTGGACAAGGTTGGTATTTTCAAGACTAGCTTAAGTATAAATATTTCTAAAGCAGCTCAAGTGAGAACCGAAACATTTCCAATTTTGGAAGCTAGACTTTGTGAATGTTAGTGCATATATGTTTTGCTGATTTGATTGATTTTTCTCAATCTACTAAGTAAGACAGTTTCATCATTTCCATGCACAGTTGATGGATATATTGTTGTTTAGGATTTGGGGATGACTAAATAAAAGTTAGCTAAAATTTTAACTTCAGATTTATATGTTGATGCTACCATGTTTACATTTAGAGCCATGGCTATTTTTTCTATCTTGAATCAAGATGAATAAAATAGAAAAAAAAAAAAAAAGGAAAACACATCTGGTCAGAAGATTACTTCAAGCATATTTAGGAAAAAAAATGTCTTCCAATCAGCTCTTCTGAGCAATTTATTTTTAGTAATTCTATGCCCTTACTACATTGTACCTGGTGCAATCAGTTATTAGTTTGAATATGGAGTGCTGCTTTTTAGAGAGCTATCAACCTCCTTGAAGTAAATTGTATCCTGTGGCTAAAATTTGACATGGTTCAGGAAACACATACATCATATATTCTTCTGCGGTGGGTTGCTATTTCTTAGACCCCTCAGAGGCATTTACACCCTCTGTGTTTGAGCCAAACTTTTGGGGGCTTGGATTCTTTGAAAACTTCAAATGCTCTGTAGTATTATCAGACCAGTTGTAAAGCTGATCTCAAAGTCCACTATTAAAACTCCCCTCAAGGACATTTTCATTAGAACTTTGTACATGGGCAGTTCAAAAGATCCAGCTATTGATTTTTGTTCAGAAGT
>PVKH010032549.1:0-12149 GCA_004027955.1 Chaetophractus vellerosus | reverse complement strand
AGGAAATGGACACAGAGAGTTGCCCAGCGAATGGACACAGAAACAGCAAAAATTGCAGGGCAGGGGGGTAAAAACGGATAAAAGTAAGTAAGTAAATAAATAAATCCTTTAAAAAATGTATAGGGGAGGAAGATACAGACTATAGTTAGTAGTAATACTTTGACGATGCTCTTTCATGATTTGTTAACAGAGGTTTCACAACAATGCAGGGTGTTTGTGGGGGATAATGTGTGGGAGCCCTGCATGGTGTTATGCATGTTTGTTTTGTAAGTTCATGTTGTTTACAGAACACTTATAGTTTATTTATGTTCATGTATGAATGATATACTTCAATAAATTGTTTAAAATAAAGCAAAAAACAAGCAAACAAAAAAAAAACCCAAAATAACTGGCCCATACTCTTCAAACAGTGTCAATGTCATAAAAGTCAACAAAGGAATGAAGAACTGTTACAGACTAAGGAGACTAGAGTCACTCATGACAACCAAAAGAAACATATGATCCTGGACAGAACCTTTTTGCTATAAAGGACATTGTTCTATCAATTAGTGAGACTTTAATGGGGTTTGAGGATTAGGCACTATTAAGGTTTCAATGTTAGTTTTCTGAATTTGTAGACTGTATTGTAGGTATGTAGGAGAATGCCCTTTGTAGAAAACACAGGCAAAAGATGTTTTTGTCATTCCTGTCAATGGAGGGTCTAAGTGAGACTCAGGAAGAATGTGGCTAATTGATACTATCACTGTTTTTACCACCACCAACTATAACTTTTCTATTTTTGCATGACACAATTTTCTTCCTAATTGGCACTGCCTAATTCTTTGTAAACAAAGTACAACATACAGAGACCTAGAGAAATTTGAAAGCAGATTTACCAAATATAAATGTCCTGGAAAATAGGCAAGGCAAATGGTGCAATAAAACTTGGGTTTTTATTATCAGATTGATCAATTTATTCCTGTTTAAGCTTCGGGGAATAGCACAACTTGTTGGAGTTGAAAATATTTACTTTCTTCAGGCTAAAGTAGTGGGAGCCAACTTCTGAATAATGTAATAATTTTAAGGAAAGATTATAAAGATATTTATAATGCAATCTCTGCGTACCTTTTATCCACATTCACTGTCAGTTGAAAGCCCTTTTGAAATCCCTTATCCATTCATTCAAAGTTGAACCCATGGGGTGATATCAACATCTTCATGCTATAAGGTTCTACATTTCTTTTTCAGGCACTTCATTTTCCCCAATTCTGCCTCACTGTCAGATCTCACAAGTGACAGTAATGATTCTCTTCAACAAATATATATTGACCATCTACTGTATTCCAGCAACTTTGCTTCAATCACTTTGAGAAGGCCTGTGTCCCACTCATATGCACAGATGTTAGACTTCCTTCCATAGGAATTTCCTGGTGACTACATTGCCAAAGCTTATTTTGGTACATTGCCTCCCTTCACGGTAAACTCTAGAATGAGTGTTTTCACTTAAGAATACAAACAAATTGAAGCAGGACTGTATTCTACATGTACGCATTTTGACTTTCATCTCTCACAAAGGGGCTTGGAGGCACAGGGTCAATGGGAAACATGAGAAATGAAAGTTAAAAGAGCATGGCTTTTCTACAGTTTAATCAGTAAAGTGTAATTGAAACCACACAACGAATGCACCGAGTTATGCAAACTAGGCATCTGTCATTGCACCATAGTATACGTATAAAATGGCACAAAAGAAATAGCTGCCTAATTTAACATGATTACGGCTAATTGGACTGGATGCCTGTTCACATAAATAACTCCTTTTATGGCATGAAAATACTTTTGGAATTTTCTAGATACTGTAAGTAATGAATGTGAAACAGAAACAGGAATACAAATATATTTGATTACTTTAGGAAAATATTTTAACATAATTAAAAGTATAATTTTGAAAGCACTGAGTAACGTATGCCAGTGACTACACCATTTTTATAATTTGACAGAAGTATGAATTCTGACAATTACGAAACAACCTTGCAAATATCCAGATGTGACCTAACTAGTACAAGCGGTCAGATTAAAGTTTTGAATGCAAAGCCACATGAGACTAAAAGTCCCCAACAACACAAACTAAATAGTAAAATGCCACCACTAACTGCTACAAGCTTCATGGCAGAAATAGTTTTTCCATTTAATTTCCTGATCTAACAATCCTGAGTTATATAACATGCTTAAAATGAATGAATCTGTCTTCTTGATGAGTTTCCCAGTCATCAGTTTTAAAGAGGAAATGGAAAAGACTGTGGTTCCCACATGAGGAAAAAAAAAAAGGTTTTATGTGTAAGCTTCTTACATGCCTCATTTTTATTCAATCCAAAATAAACTTTGACCCTCTGATACTGTAGGTGGCTCCTTGGGGAAGGACTGCTGGTTCAAAACAGAAGGTAACTGGCATGTAAATGAATACCTTTGGTCAGGCCCTTTCACAACCACAGAATCCTTACCCCTTCTGCTGAGTGCAGGTCAAAAACACCTATCGGAAGAACTGGCATCCTTCCAATTTGTTTGGCTGCCTAATTAGGAAAATCTATTCAAAATAACTTATCCAGACCCTACTATTCATAAACAATTAGTGATTGATTTTAGAAAAGCCTACACTATTTTGACCATTCACTTATACAGGCCAAAAATGATTCAGAGGAAAATTAATTCAGACCCTTTTCCATTTAGCTTTGTCTCACTTTGCCTTCTCTTAGGGTATATTTATATGCGTGGGGATTATTAAGCTTTACGTTCCATAGATGTTAGTGAGTTGCGTTAAATGTCAATCATCAGGACTGTTGTTTAGTGTTCTGCATTTAAGGCCGGACATTTCCTGGGGTATTTTGAACCAGACAGAGGTTGAATTCCTCACCCTGCTCCTGGCAGTCTCATGAAATCCTTGCCCCCAGCTTAGCCAGTTCACAGCCTCTGCCTCAGCATCTACAACTGTAGAGAGGTACTTATTTTCCTTTGCAAAGAAAATATTCAACATGTTGTCTGAGATACCATAAAAGATGACATAGTGTTGTTAAAGGAAATTAGCCCAACTGAGCAAGGCTGATATTAATTTTCTTTTTCTTTTCTCACTGTCATTTCCCTTTTCTTTTCTGAAATCCTCAAAAGCAATACTTTCTGGATTATTGGCTCCAGGCTTGACTTTTAGTGTTCTCCAAAAGGCTAGGAGAACCACCAAAGTAGCCAGAGTTGCTTAAGGTTTTATTTCATTTGTTTTAGGATGATTGCGGTGATAGTGATAATTATAGCTAATATTTATTATTTACTATGTATGAAATAGTTACTAATATTATTCCCAGGTGAGGAAACAGAAGCAAATTGCCAAAAGCATATTCTTAACCATCACGTTTTTATCATCTCACATATTCCTTATTCTTCTTACTTTTAATTATATTTCTTGCCTTGTTCTAAAAAGAGGATTTGAGGTAGAGAGGTTAATTTTCAGTAGGAAGTTAATTAATTAAAGCAGTACTTTCCTCGAGCAATCCCTCATAAGCACATTTAAGAATATTATTGTTGGTTTTAGATTACCGTTATCAGATTACTGGATTTGAATAAATTGTAGCAGGAAAAATAGAGCAGAAATTATCAGGACCTTAGTTCGAGGCCTGTACTGTCACTTCTTTTCTCACTGCCTGGCCTTGGGAGAGCCTTTTGACCTTTTGGAGCCTCTATTTTGTTATCAGTATAATAAATATAAAACACCTGTCCTGGCCACATCACAGGGGCTAGTAATTATAAGCATATTTTACAAACTCTAAGTGTAACACAGGCACCAGGTGGAATTATTACTACGTGTAGGATCCTAACTACTGGGGAAATGCCGTGGAAGGGCTAGCAGTTCATTGCGGAGGACTGGACACAAGGCAGTCTAGGTTACAGGTGCACGGGGTTAGGGTAGGGAGTGCGCTTTCCTCGTGCTGAACTGGTCTGTTCTCAATTCCACGTCAGAGGGGCAGGGTGGCGTCCCCTGGGAGCAGGGATGATACCTTCTCACCTTGTATCCCCAGCACCTACTGAGCTTAGCACATAGTAGGTGCTCCGTCATAATGAGCTAAAGTAAACATACTAGACAAATGAAATCTGATCATTAATCCAGAGGAGGAAATTAGCTTTCTCCCCAAACTCTTGAGTGGGAGGCCTGCTCATTCACTCCCTATGCATGTTAAATTTGGCATAGTTTTGAAGATTTGGGATTTTATTACTGACCACTCTGTTGCCTTTCTTTCAAATCCAATTTGGGCCAGTTCCATGCCAGAACAAGTCTGATATTTTAGACTAAGCAAATACCAAAAATAGCAAAAGCTATTTTCCTAATGAATGTAACAGTCAGGCAGAAAAGAGAGCTGTGGGAGCAAAAGAAAAGGTGATTGTGAGAAATCCTGGGAAACTGTCAAACCCACAGCTTTTCGGGAGAGCCAGAATTCTCCTTGCGAAAATAAGGACAATTGACACCTAAGCTGCTTTTTTACAGCTGTGGAGTCAAAAGGCATTTGTACCTAAGAGCAGGAGGGCTGGAAACACAGGCGGGCAGTGCAGGAGGAAGCAGGATGGAAAGTCTTGGAAGGCCACCACGGGCTCCGTGGCATGGTTTAATATGGGGTGATGGCGGTGGGGGGGCATGTCTTGGTCCACAGTTTCCTG
Source organism: Chaetophractus vellerosus (assembly GCA_004027955.1). Lineage (NCBI taxonomy): Eukaryota > Metazoa > Chordata > Mammalia > Cingulata > Chlamyphoridae > Chaetophractus > Chaetophractus vellerosus. The sequence goes on along the minus strand of PVKH010032549.1, from coordinate 7,475 downwards.
ATGATCTCTTCAGGTGAAGATGCTCTGGGGTTTGGAAACTTCCTCTCAATCCCCTAAGTAGCCTCTGATCCTGGAGCAGTCCTCTGGGCCCCCCAGGACTAGATCGCGTTTATCTAGCTCAGATTCCCCTTCCAAACTGAACTTGCGCTAGTCAGTGGGGTGGCCGTGAGGTAGGGGTGGGGGAGGGAGGAGACATGGGGAGACCATCCGCGTCTGATAAAGTATTTATCACGTGTTTGACATTTGGTTAGACTCCAGAAAATCCTCTCCAGGAGAGAGGTTAACAGGCTCCAAATGTCCTTATGTTCTCTCTGCCAAGGACATGCCCCATAGTCAACATCCCTGAGAAACAGGAAAACGGAAATGAAAAGGCAGAGAAGCATAGGGACACAAACACCCATTCCCTTCTGGAACGTAATGATCCTACAGCATGTTTAGCCTAGTAACAGCTCCTTATTTAGTGCAACATGCTTGCCTGCTACATATACGAACATGATCTATATGTATGTTTCTAGCCATAGCTATCACTAAGCTTAAAATCATTTTAATAGAGTTGTTTCCTGAATGCACAAATACTAATGTAAATATGATTTATCCTTTCTTACTGATAGAGAGCCTAAAACATCTTCTCTACCAGCTTCTTCCACTCTATGATGGAGGCCCTATTTTTTGTCTAATTTTAAAAGATGAAGAAACTGAGTCTGAGCAAGCTTAAAGAACAGGAGGACGGGATTTGAATTTGGATTTCCAGAGCACACTCTCTTAACCACTCTACTGCTGTATTGCTGTTGAAGCCTGAGAGACCTGATTACAGGCATTTTACAAATGTGGAAACTGAGACTCATGACCTGACCAAATTTGCCAGCCAGAATTAGAAGGACCAGAGTTCAAACCTATGTCTTTCTGACTCCTGAACATATGCTCTTTCCACTGCACTACTCAGAATTGCCAAGCTTCAGGGTGAAAATAACAACAGTTCTAACTTCTAAAACTACCTTAGAACTGCCCATATATTTTGAGTAGACATACACAAATTAAGCATTATTGTTATGTAAATTTTCTCCAGTGTTCTTAACAATTTCATACAAACCTGGCTTTTGCCCTTAAGAAAATCCTGGTTAAAAGCAGTGCAGTAAAATAGAATGTTTGTTCCTTATTTCTTCAACGTCAAACATTGACCAACGCAGAGATGAGTGAGGGAGCTCTGGGGATAGACACCCTTAAGACCTTAGTGGTCTTTTTCTCGACAGTCCAAAAAAAATGCCTGCCAGTTTCTCTTTCTTCTCTCTTAATAACCTCTGAGCCATAGTCAGCTGGCTGGTATGTGAAATGTGAATGGCTTCCATCACGAGAGACATGACCTTGGCAAACAGATCAGACAGGCAGATAAAATAAGACAGACACCATCTCATTTCCACTGTCGAGGACTCATTCGGAATAGCACTTTTTCATCTTGCAGCCTCAGTCCTTGGAGGTGATAGCAAGCATTAAGTCCAGGTCAATGGTCAATACTGCTCCGTAAATATCAATAGAGGATTTCTTTAATCAAGGAAAGCTTGGCACTGTCACCATTGGGTAATGTCTCTTTTCCATTTCAGTGAAAAGAGGGGTCAGCTGGGAGGGAAAAGAGAAGCAGGGAGCTCAGCAGAGAGAATGAGATATGTTTCATACAGTTGCATGTCTCCACCCAGTAGTATATCTTTAATATAGAATGAGGTTCCATCACAGAGAAAATAGTTTCTTCCTCTTATTTCTGGCATGATTAACGTGGGTTCAGTCAGAACATTTGGGTTAAGTCAGAGGCATTGGATTCAGCCCATCAGTATTGTGGTTTCCCAAAGCTGTAGCTCTCATCTTAATGAAATACAGCCAGTGTTCTACCTGTGGTAGAAGCCCTGAAGTGTCAGTATCACAAAGGAGGGGGGCTTACAGAGCTGGGGCATGCCTGGGTTTCCACAGGGTTCCCCAACCGTCCCTCCTCACAGGACCCCAGGAAAACTTAGTGGGCATTAGCCCCTCTATTCAGTTTACGAAATCCCTACATGTCACAGTTGAAATTCTAAAACTGTCAATTCTAGGCTGCCTGCAAGATTCTTTATTCATTTTACTAATATTTAATCTTTGAAGTGTCAGTAACAAGCTCTACCAAGGGCTAGATAGCCCCACTCTGGCTTTTAAAAGACTGTGTTGGATGTGTTTATGATTATGCTAGACTTAACCAAAAATTTCAAGGAGGAAAGAGGAGGAACTTATACTGTAGGCATGTAAAAGACCTTAACTAGAAGAGTAGTTTCCATCATGGCAGTTCACTGGCTTTTCCTGTTACTGTCACTCTGAAGTTCAGAGTCAACCTGAAAACCCCTCCAGTTGACAAAGAGCATGAACCCAAGAAGAGATGTAAAGTATGTGGGGTTAATGCTTGGAGAAAGATATGCTGCCTCTCTTTTTCTTAGGTCACTGTTAATATAAGTTGCAGGACCTACATATTAAGAGAACAAAATGTTGCCCTGATGTCCCTTAATCTCCAAACTCTGAACTCCTGACAGGCAAGGTGTTTTGTTTTGTTTTGTTTTACCATTGCAGGTGGCTTTAATTTGAGTTCACACTTTAGCAAATTCAAATGCTGAACTGGCTCTAATCGGTAATTTTACTAACTCTAAAATTACCAACCACTAATTCTTTGGAGTTTTCTGATTCTCACTTGCTAAAGCCATTTTTTTTTTTTTTTGCAAGGTCCCTTGGGGATAGTTGACCCCAGGAGTGAAATGTTTAACACTGAGCCACACATTTTATGGCATCATCAAAATTCATCCTTTGAGAACCAGCTGTGGCTCAATTGGTAGAGCCCTGGTTTACCACATGGGAGGCCCTGAGTTCGGTTCCCCGGGCCTCCTCGAGAAGGCAAGACACCGCGAGCAGGGCAAGCTGCCACAAGCAGGGCAAGCCACTGTGCGGTGAGCTGACTCGGTGGGATGCCACAGCAGGGGGAGACAAGCAGACACAGAAGAACGCGAAAGCAATGAATGCAGTGAGAACAAGCAGCAAGGGGGGGGGGATATATAAATAAATAAAAATAAATCTTAAAAAAAAATCATCCTTTATACTCCATTGACCTCATTTTCCATTTAAAGCCAGTTCAAATTAGATAAGCTGCCCAAAGCTTCCACTCATATACAGAGATGGGACATTAAGTTATTTTTTTTCTTTCCAATACTTGGAAGGCTTTTTATTAATAGGCCACAGTGATCTCTTCATTTCCCCAAATTATTACTGTTTAAATCTCTTTATTTTCTTTATTTGTCTTCAATAAACTGGTATGTTTCTTTGTTATAGCTTCTGCATTAATGTGTATATTGTTGATTATTTAATTCAACAGACAATATGTCAGATACTGAACTAGATGATATGAAGATAGCAGTGAATAAGTCAGAGAAGTCCCTGGGGTTTATAGGACTTATGGGCCAAGGCAAATTGTTGCAAACTGTTATAGCAAATCCAAATGTAATGGTAAACCATTAGCAGTGGTTCGCAATCTTAGGTACATTTTAGAATCACCTTGGAAGCTTTAAAAAGAAAACCCAGTGCCAGGATTTCTGGTATCAGACATAATAGAGTAGCTTGACTTGGTGTGGTCCTTCCATTGAAAATAACTACAAAAGCTAAACAAAGCACACAGCATAACTGTTGGAAGGTGTTCATGGGCAACTAACAGTAGTAGAACATGAGGAGCTATGTTCCAGAGAGAGGAAGCACACTTAAGGGAGCTCCATATTCACTCTGACTTTTTTTTTCCATTGAAAGGCAAAATCCCTCAGAAAAAGGAGTTGCAGGAAAGTGTCATGCAATTCCCCCTCAAAGCTGTTGGATGACTGCTAAGCTGCATATACACAGGGTAAGGCCCCAAGACATTCAGCAGAAAACAGCAGCTGAAGTCTAAATTGCTGAGCAGAGACTTCAGCAGCCACATGGTGCTGGGGAGACAGAGGGTGGAATTTCAAGCCCACCAACTCCTAGGTAAATAAATACCTTGGGCTTTCAATTGAGGTCCCAGAAGGACCACACCAGGAGTATGGGCAAAATGGAAATAAACCAATCCTAACAAAGCCTAAAATCAACCTTTGACAGGATTGCTATGACCTTCAGGTTTTCTGTCAGCCAGAAGATAAGAAGGTTGATTGACTATCTTTGGAGGAAGATATTTTTCATACCAAATGTCTGGCATTTAATTTTTAAAATTCAACCAAATAATTAAAAGCTAGAAGAAAATAAAAACAGACTTATAGATGATTCAGATATTTTAAAATACCTACCTCATAACTCCAATATCTATGATTAATATCTTCACAAAAATAAAACTATAAAGAATAATCAAATGGGAATTCTGGAACTGAAAGATACTATAACAAGTTAAAGATTCAACAGGTGGATTTAATAACAGATTAGACACAGTTGAATAGAGGATTAATGAACTAAAAGACAGATGAGTTGAAAATATCAAGATTGATACTCAGAGAAACATCCTGATGCCCACGCTGCATTCAAGACCAATTATATCAGAATTTTGGGGGATTGGGGACCAGGCATCACTATTTTTTTAAAGCTTCCACTATGATTCTAATGTGCAGCCTAAGCCAAGAACCTCTGCACTGAAGGTTTTTTAGCAGGGGAGTGATGTGCTTTGGATTTGTTTTTAAAAGATTACTGGCTCCTGTGTGGAGAATGATTTAAAGGAGATTAAGTGTAGAAGCAGAGAGAACAGGTAGGATGATTTAGCAGTCCATTGCTATGGTCCAGACAAGAAATGCTTGTGGCTTGGTAGTGGTGGAGGGCATATTTCATGGTACAAAATAAGATCCATGGTAAGCAGGGGCCAGATAATATAGGACTTGCTGATTGATCAATGTGGGAGAGCAGAGGGGAAGAAATGAAAGAAGAGTTCTTGTTTAACCCAGTGACTCCCATCCAGGAGTATTTTGCCTCTAAGGGGACACCTGGCAAAATCTGGAGACAGGCTGCTAAACATTCTTCAATGCACCAGACAGTCCCACACAACAAAGTTGTGTATGGGCAAAATGGAAATAAACCAATCCTAACAAACCCTAAAAGTTGTGTGGCCCAAAATGTCAATAGTAATGCTGTTGATAAACCTGTTATTTGTCCCTACAAATTAGCTGTTCTCCTATGTATGTATGAGTTTTCAAGAAAACTGTAAAATTCTAGAGAACAGAGATCATATTTTTATTTAATCTTTGTATTGCTTTGTGCATTTTTATGCAAAAATAGTTCTCAATAAATAATCATCAAATATTTAGTAATCAAGGGACATGATGATAAAATGAGAAGGAGGGAACTACCAGTTATTGAATATCTGTTATGTACTGTGCACTATATGCACTGCTCGTCAATTCATGTATAAATATATTTAAATGTATATGTAATTTTTTTGAGGGAAGACGGTGCTCAACCACTGAGCCACATCAGCTCCCCTGAGTTGGTTTCTTCATTTTTTGGATTGTTGTTTGTTTTTAGGAGGAATGGGGAACTGAACCCGGGACCTCCCATGTGGTAGGCAGGCACTCAACTGCTTGAGCTACATCCACTCCCCGATATGTAATATTAACTGTAATCATTTCAATAACTGTGAGTTGGATATATCATCTCAATCTTAAAGATGAGGAAATTTAGACTCAAAGTTTATTTGCACAAAGTCACACAGCTATTAAGTGAAGTTTGGATATAACATCAGGGACCATATTCATATAGTTACACTAAATCCCGCTCTTTTTCCTTTTTTTTTTTCCTCACATGAGGACTAGTGTTGCCTAATTTTCCTGTTTTAAAATGTCTTCACCTGCTTCTGGCACATCATCCCAAAGAATAAGCAGCCCATGAGTCCTCTTCCAGCCTCTTCTGCCAAACCCATCACTGGAGGTCCATGTGGTTCCCGTCCATGCCTGGCTGTCCTGCCCCTGATACTTTTAAGCCAGGCTAACACACTCACACAAACCCATAAAATCAAGCTGCAAATGCTAGCAGATGTTCATCTGTCTCTCAGCTCCCACTTTCACCACCCTTTTGACTCTGGCCTAATTATGCTCACTCTTACCAACCTACTTCTGAATCTTGAATTTCCCCCTACCCATTCCCACTCCAGACTGGGACTCTTACTGGCTTTTCTTTAGAGTCTTTTTACTCTGGGTTTCCCTGCATGATTTTCTGGTTTTGTTCCAAGCTTCCACTGTGTCAATGTGTCAGGGAAAGATATCTATTTCCTCCAAGCTCTAGATCTGATCTGAAATTTCAGCCCAGGTTGAGTCTTGACCCTCAAAATGATATGTATGTTAAAATTGGGTGGGGCTGACCTATCAGATGCAATGTGGGAGAGCAATGGAAGACCTGCTCTAGACCAGAAATAGTTCATAAACATTCTCTCTGCCCTCAGCCTCAGAAGCCTCAGGAGAATGAACTATCATTAACCACATGCTGGAATTTAGAAACAGCCCCCGCATAGCACCAAGGCTCTAATTTAAACATGCTGCTTGGGTAGTTCCAAATTCCCACCCACCTCCTTCACTTCTCTACTCTTGCATGTATTGGTCTTCATCTAAATTATAAATTCCGATGGGAGCAAGAATAATTTTTACTCCCAAACATTGTTTCCTTTCCTTAAAATTCCAAGATCTCTATAAATCTTTTGAACTACTATAAAGCACATTTAAAATTTCTTTAAAGCATTGTTATGTTTATTTTAAATGATATAAAAAACCACAATCCTTTGCCCCTCTCTACTACATAATTTCACTGTAAATGGATTCACCAAAATCATCGAAAGGGCTTTTGAATACAGGCATACCTCAGAGATATTGCAGGTTTGCTTCCAGACCACCACAATAAAGTGAATATCACAATAAAATGAGTCACATGAATTTTTTGGTTTCCCAGTGCATATAAAAGTTATGTTTACACTATATTGTAGACTATTAGGTGTGCAATAGCGTTATGTCTAAAATACAATGTACGTACCTTAATTAAAAAATACTTTATTGCTGAAAAATGCTAACCATCATCTTAGTCTTCAGGGAGTCATAATTTTTTGCAGATGGAAGGTCTTCCTTGATGTTGATAGCTGCTCATCGATCAGGGCGGAGTGGCTGTAGCAATTTCTTAAAATAAGACAACAATGAAATTTGCTGCGTCATTTGACTCTTTCTTTCATGAAAGATATCTCTGTAGCATGCGAAGCTGTTTGATAGCGTTGCACCCACAGTTGAACTTCTTCCAAAATTGGAATCAATCCTCTCAAACCCTGGCCCTGTGTTCTCAACAATTTTTATGTAATATTGTAAATTCTTTGTTGTCATGTCAACAATTTCTGGTAACTCATAAGCATGGAGGAAAATGCAATAGGAGAAACTAGAAGCAGAATTTTCTGTTTAGTGAAATAGAATAAGAAGGTAAAATTCTGTTAGTTGGGC
>PVKH010032548.1:0-12148 GCA_004027955.1 Chaetophractus vellerosus | reverse complement strand
TCTTGCTTCAGTTCGCAGGTGGCTGGCTGCGCTCCATTCGCGGGCGACCTGCCCTGCCCGTGGCGGCTTTTGCCCTGTCCGTGGCAGCTTTTTGCCCTGCCCACGGCGGCTCTGGCCCGCCCATTGCGGCTTGCCATTCTCAAGGCGGTCTGGCCGCTAGGAGAGGTCCCCGGGACCCGAACCCAGGGCCTCCCATGTGGTATGCCGGCACCCTATCCACTGGGCTATCGAGCCGGCCCTCTTTCTTCTTTTTTAATGTAAGCATTGAGGGCTATAAATTTCTCTCTCAGCATTGCCTTTACAGTGTCCCATAGGTTTTATTTAATATGTTGTGTTCTCATTTTCATTTGACTCAAGATATTTGCTGAATTCTCTTGTAATTTCTTCTTTAACCCACTGATTATTTAAGAGTGTGTTGTTTAATCTCCATATATTTATGAATTTTCCCTTTTTCCAGTCACTATTGATTTCCAGCTTCATTCTGTTATGATCAGCAAAAGTGTTCTGTATAATTTCAATCTTTTTAAATTTATTGAGTCTTGTCTTGTGACCCAACATATGGTCTATCTTGGAAAAGGATCCATGAACACTTGAAAAGAATGTATTCCCTGCTGTTTTGGGGTGCAATGCTCTACAGATGTCTGTTAAGTCATTTATCAAATTATTCAAGCTATTTCTTTATTTATCTTCTCTCCAGATGTTCTATCCAATACTGAGAGTGGCGTATTGAAGTCTCCAACTATTATTGTAGAGACATCTATTTCTCCCTTCAGTTTTGCCAGTGTGTGCCTCATGTATCTTGGGACACTCAGGTTACGTGCATAAATATTCAGTATAGTTATTTCTTCTCAGTGAATTGCCCCTTTTATTAATATATAATGATCTTCTTCATCCCTTATAACATTTAAAATCTATTTTGTCCAATATTCATATCACTACTCCAGCTCTTTTTTGGATACTATTTGCATGTAATATCTTTTCCCAAGCTTTCACTTTTAAGCTGGTTGTGTCCTTACATCTGAGGTGAGTCTCTTGTAGACAGCGTATAGATGGCTCATACTTTTTTACCCATTCTATCCATTTATGTCATATGATTGGGGAGTTCAAGCCATTAACATTCAATGTTATTACCATAAATGCATTACTTACTTCATCCATTTCATCCTTTGGCTTTCTGTTGTCATATCTTACTATTGTCTGTCTTTTTACTCTTGAATTTACCCTCATTAATAACCTTCATTTCTACACTCTTCTCCAAGTCTCTCACTCTTATTTTTTTCTTTTCAGGCTACAGCACTCCCTTTAGTATCTCTTGTAATTCTGGTCTTTTGGTAACATATTTTATCAGTTTTTGTTTGTCTGCAAAGACTTTGAACTCACATTCATTTTTGAAGGACAGTTTTGCCAGATATAGAATTCTTGGCTGGTAGGTTTTCTCTTTCAGTACCTTAAATACACCCTACCATTTTCTTCTCACCTCCGTGGTTTCTGATGAGAGGTCAGCACTTAACTTTTTTGAAGTTCACTTGTATGTGATGCTTTGCTTTTCTCTTGCTACTTTCAGAATCCTCTATCTCTGATAGTTGCCATTCTGAAAAGTAGATGTCTTGGGGTAGTTCTCTTTGGACTCATTCTGTTTGGGGTGTGTTGTCCTTCTTGGATATGGATATTTATGTCTTTCATAAAGGTGGGGAAGTTTTCAGTCATTATTTCCTCAGATATTCTTTCTGCACCTTTTCCATTCTCTTCTCCCTCTGGGACACTGATAATGCATATGTTTGTGCATTTCACATTGTTATTCAATTCCCCAAGACCCTGTTCCATTTTTTCCATTCTCTTCTCTTTCTGTTCTCCTGTCTTTTCCAGTTCAGACATTTTGTCTTTGAAATCACTAATTCTGTCTTCCAGCAATTCAAATCTGCTCTTATGTGCCTCTAATGTATTTTTAATCTCATCTATCATGTCTTTCATTCCCATAAGCTCTGTCACTTTTCTTTGCAGGCTTTCAAATTGTTCTTTATGCTCACCCAGTGTCTTCTTAATACCTTTTATCTCTATAGTCATATTTTCTTTCAATTCTTTGAATTGATTTATGAGAGTTGTTTGATTATTATTAATTGATTGTCTTAAATCCTGTATCTCTTCAGGATATTTGGTTTGTTCCTTTGGCCAGGCCATCTTTTCCTGCTTCCTATTATGGCTTGTAATTTTTTGCTGATGTCTAGACATCTAAATATGTTGGTAAATTTACTCTGATGGTCAATTTCTCTCTCTTACCATTGTTTTTTTTTTTCACAGCTTTTCTTTGATATTTGTTTCAACTTATTCTAAGTCTTTAAAATTTCCCAGCTTGGGAAGCGGATGTGGCTCCAGTGGTTGGGCTCCCGTTTACCATATGAGAGGCCCCAGGTTCAATTCCTGGGGCCTCCTGGTGAAGGCAAGCCAGCCCGTGTGGAGCTGTGAGCCGACGCAGCAAGATGATGAAAAAAAGGAGACAAGCAGACACAGAAAAATGCACAGCAAATGGACACAGCAAGCACAAGCACCAAGGGGAGGATAAATAAATTAAATAAAATAAGTAAATCTTTTTTAAAAATTGCCCAGAGTAAGTTATCAAAACCAGGTCAGGGACTCACTAATGGGGTGCAGATTTTCTACCAGGAATCTGGGTTAAGAGAGACTTAAAAGCGCTTTTTCTCCATGTAATTTCCATACTGGCCAGCAGAAGGCACTCATCGGCACACCTTACCACAGAGGTGTTTCTTTCTATCTATTTTCCTGTGTTTTGGTCTGATCAGAGGTGAGATTCCAAGCAGGCTCTGCTGGCCAAATTCACTGAAAAGAAGTCCCCCAACTCCCCCTCCTTTTCCCCTTGTAACAGCTGACAGAGATGAAGATGTCTTGTTCCCCTCTCAGACAGCTGCAGAGAGCAAGGGGTTTTACTCCAGCTTAATATCTTGGGGGTGGGGGTTGGGAGCCCTTCCCGGATGCCACAGGCATTTGGTAACTCACATTTGTTGTTTCAGGTTCTTCATCTCTCTCTGTCCCTCACCTTCCTCATAGTTTTGTAGCACTGTCTTGGTTTGCTGACCTGCAAAGCAGATCCCTCAGACAGCTTTTGCCCTTTCTCCATTGTTTTTGTGAGAGATTTGAGCCCTGCCTGCCTAGTCCAATGCCATCTTTCTGGAACCTCCCCACACATCTTTTTGACAAGGTTGCTAAGTCCACTCAATAGGAAAAGAATTGTCCCTTGAACAAATAGTGCTGGGAAAAACTGTATTTCCACATGCAAAAGAATGAAAGTGGACCACCACCTCACAACACATACAAAAGTTAACCCAAAATGAATCAATGGCCTAAATATAATAACTACAACTATAAAACTCTTAGAGGAAAACACAGGGGCATATCTTTCTTAGGCAATGAATTCTTAGACTTTGCACCAAAAGCATGAACAGCAAAAGATATAATAGATAAATTGGACTTCATCAAAACTAAAAACTTTTGTGCAAAGGACATTATCAAGAAAGTGAAAAGACAGCCAACAGCATTGGAGTAAATATCTGTTAACCATATATCTGACAAAGGTTTAATATCCAGAATATGTTTTTTTAAACTCCTATAACTCAGTGACAAAAAGAAGCTACCCAATTTAAAAATGGGCAAACTAATTGAATAGATATTTCTCCAAAGAATATATATAAATGGCTAAAAAGCACACAAAAAGAAGCTCAAGATAATTAGCCATTAGGAAAATGCAAATCAAAACCATGAGTTACCACCTCACACCCACTAGAATGGCTATTATTAAAGAAAGGAAGGAAGGAAGGAAGGAAGGAAGGGAGAAGGGAGGGAGGGAGGGAGGGAGGAAAGAAGGAAGGAAACAAGGGCTGACAAAGATATGGAAAAATAGGAAACTTAGTACATTTTTATAGGAATGTAAAATGGTACAGCCACTGTTGAAAACGGTTTACTAGTTCCTCAAAAAATCAAACATAAAACTAGCATTTAACTTGACAATCCTATTTCTAGGTATATAATCCAAATAATTGAAAGCAGGGACCCAGACAAGATATCTGTATACTGATGTTCATAGCAGCAATGTTCACAGTAGCCAAGAAAGTTGAAGCAACCCAAATATCTATCACCAGATGACTGATAAACAAACTGTGGTATAAATACAATGGAATATTATTCAGTCGTAAAAAAGGAATGAAGTTCTGATACATGCTACAACATGGATGAACCTTGAAGTCATCATATTGAGTGAAGAAAGTCAAACACAAAGGGATAGAAATTATATTATTCCACTTATCTAAAATAACTAGAATATGGAAATTAATACAGACAGAAAATAGAGTACAGATTACCAGGGGTGGGTTAGGGAGGTGGTAGGAAAATGGGTAATTAATGCCTAATGGATGAAAGTTTCTGTTTCTGGTGAGAGAAAGTGCTTGTAAAGGATGGTGGTGATGATAGCACAAGATTGTGAATGTGATTAATCCCACTGAATTGTATGCTTCAGAGTAATTGAGATGAGAAATTTTATGTTGTATTCATGTTTCCACAGTCAAAAAAGAGAGAGACTAAAGAGACAGTGAGAATTAAATGGAATGCATGATCCTGGACTGGGTCTAATCATAGAGAAGAAAATGCCAAAAAGAACATTTTTGGGAGAGGTCAAAAAATTGGAATATAGACTGTAAGCTTCATAACAATGTTAAATTTCTGGAACTTGATAACTGTACTTAAGGTGGTTACATAAGTGAATATCCTTGTAGTTAGGAAATATACATGGAAGTATTAAGTTTTCAAGGAGTATGACATATACAACCTATTATCAAATGCTTAGAAAATAGTAGAGGGGGGTGGATGTGGCTCAAATGGTTGGGCGTCCCTCTCCCATATGAAGGGACCTGGGTTCAATCCCCGGGACCTCCCAGTAAAAATAAAGAAAAATATAGAAGTTGCATGGGCTGCCAGGCCTCGCGAGCAGGTGCCCCACACACGGTTGCACTGCCAGGCCCTGTGCACAGGTGCACCCCCCAGGCCCCGTGAGCCACGCAGCAAGATGATGACATAACAGGAGAGTGACACAAGGGAGAGCCAAGACGAGACGCACCAATAAAACCAGGAACTAAGGTGGTGCAGGTGGTAGGATGCCTCTCTCCCACGTTGGAGATTCCCAGGATCAAATCCCGGTGAAGACAAGAGGAGAAGGATGAGAAGAGAGGGCAGAAAACAGACACAGATAATTACCCAGTGAATGGACACAAAAACAGCAAAAACAGGGGGGCGGGGGGTAAAAATGGGTAAACAGTAAATAAATAAATAAATCTTTTTTTAAAAAAAAAAAAGAAAATAGGTAGCTAAATGGACAGGCAGCTGTAGATGGATCAATGGGTGGGTAGATAGATGGATAGAATGTTATGCCATGTATGGAAAAATGTTAAGTGTCTGAGCAGTGACTATACTGGAGTTCTCTATATGGATTTTGTCAATCTGGGTGTCTGAGCAGTGACCATACTGGAGTTCTCTACATGGATTTTGTATTATTTTTCCAACTTTTCTGTTACTTTTAAACTTTTTGTTTATGTATGTAATGTAAAGGGCCAAAAATACCCAAGTCAGTCTTGAAAAAGAAGAAAAATGTCAGATGATTGCTCTAACAGATATTAAGATACATATATCAAAGCTAGAGCAATTAATACAGTGTGGAATTGGTACAATGATCGACAGAGAAAGCAATGTATAACACAACAGAGAACCCAGAAATAGGCCCACACATATATGGACCTTGATTTAGTTGGAAGTGGCACTACAGAGCATGGGGAAAGTGCGGTATTTTTAGTTATGCTGCTGAAACGTGTGGCTATCTATGTAAGGAGAAATTGAAATTGGACCTGAAAAGGTGTTGGCCTTTTTTAACTGAAAAATAAACTAAGCTGCAAGGCAACAAAGGCATTTATTGGGCGGTCTTAGAATTGCAACTCAGGGACCCCAGATTCAGGAAAAAACCCAAGTCATGTCATCTTGGCACTTCCAGGGAAGAGGTTTTAAAGAAAAAGGTTAGATAAGTTGTGATTGGTGGCTATTTGGGATACACTGGTTGCCCTTCAGGTTAGCTAGCTTACTGAGTTCTTTATGTCGTGGTTTGTTCATGGCATGCAGATGTCCTGGTGTCCCTAGGGTTTTGAGGGGCATAGCTGCTTGAGGTTTTGCGTGTTTGGCAGTCTGTGATATCTGGCTGAGGTTTGCATAAGAGTAACCTCCAGAATGGCCTCCCAACTCCACTCTAAATCTCTCAGCCATAGTAACTCTATTTTGTTTTATTTCTTTTCACACCTCTTTGGCAAGCAGGAAAATGTTATTTAATAATCACAGTGCAATACCACTACACACTCATCAGAATGGCTAAAATGTAAACAACTGAAGTACCAAGACTTGGTGGGAATGTGAAGCAACAAGTATTCTCATGTCCCGTTGATAGGAGTGTAAGTTGGTTCAAACACTTTGAAAAGCAGATTGGCGTGATCTACTACAGGGGACGAAATGCATACCCCGTGACCCAGCAATTCAATTCCACTGCAGATACACAGCCCACAGAAAGGCCTGCTTATGTGACCAGCAAACACATAGCAGCAGATGCACATGTATTGCAATTCTAGGACCCCAAATGCATGCTTTTGTTGCTTTGCAGCTTAGTTTGTTATTTCTCAGTTGACGCATGGTTTGTCATACCCAGAAGCTGGAAACAATCCAAATATCCAGCAACAGTATGATGGATTTTTTAAAAATGTGATATATTCATACCATGGGATACTATACAGCAATGACAATAAGCAAACAGTAGTTACATACAACTACATGGATGGAGGTTTGTTGTCCAAGAAACAAGACAACAAAAATACATACTGTAAAACTACATTTTAAAGCTGGAAATAGGCAAAACTTAAAACATATTGATTAGTATGTGTACAAAGGTGTTAAAACTATAAATGAAACCAAGGATGTGATTACTTTAAACAAAAGGAAGGCAGAAATAAGAAGCATGACAAATAAAGAATCACATAAAGGGCAGTTTGGGGGACTGAATGTTCTGTAAGTGCTGTGCAGTGGAATTCTCTGATGATGATGAAATGTTCTATATCTCAGCTGCCCAATACCGTAGCCACTAGTCACATGTGGCTACTGAGCACTTGATATGTGGCTAGTGTGATCAAGTTGAATTCTTCCTTCCATTTCATTTCAATCCATTGAAATTGAAATTGAAATAGCCCCACATGGCCAGTGGCGACCTTATTGGATAGTGCAATTTCTAGTTTGCATCAATCAAGGTTCCGATGGAAAACAGAGTTCACTGAAAATAGGGCAACCACAAAGGATTGTTTTGTAGTCTGGATCCAGTGGAAGCCAAGCTGAGGGACAAGGCAAAGGTGTGGTTCCTGGAGTAAGGAGAGAAAATTAACCAAATTCTGCCATGTTAAGAGGGGGGGAGATATGCAAAAAGATAAATCGCAATGCAATGTGAAATATGCTATTAAAAACAGTTTGTATAACAGGTAATGAGAGCAAAAATTGCAATGTGGAAACAATTGGACATTAAGTAACCATCAGTTCATTTATTTCCCTAATTTGTGATAGAGACAGGCTCTGTACTTTCATTTTCAAAGTGTGTTGTTTTAACAAATCAATGCATACAGGCTTATTTCAGAAAGATCAGAAAAGGCAGACAAACAAAATGAAAAGGTACTTTTAAGCAATGACTCATCTACCTTGAGTCCTTATTAATACTTTGTATGTGTCCATTTGTTTTCCCTTTTTTAACAGAGATGGGGTTAAAACATACATAATATTTTGTAATCTGCTTTTTTCACTTAATATACCTTGAGCACATTTCTTTAAAGATTTATTTATTTACTTTTACCCATTTTTAACCCCCATCTCCCCACCCCCACCCCTGTTTTTGCTGTTTTTTGTGTTCATTCGCTGGGCAATTCTCTGTGTCTGTTTCCTGCCCTCTCGTCTCATCCTACTCCTCCTGTTTTCACCCAGATTTGATCCTGGGAACCTCCAATGTGGGAGAGAGGCACCCTACCACCCGCACCACCTTAGCTCCTGGCTTTCTGGCGTGTCTCGTCTTTGCTCTCCTTTGTGTCACTCTCCTGTTACATCATCATCTTGCCCACGCGTCTTCTATTTTTTTCTTTATTTTACCGGGAGGTCCTGGGGATTGAACCCAGGTCCCTCCATATGGGAGACAGATGCCCAACCATTTGAGCCACATCTGCCCCACCCCTTGAACACAAAGATAAAAGATACTTTTCTGCAACATCATTTTAAATGGCTACATTCTGAAATGTAGCACCATCTTGAAACCTTACTGGGAGACTGCTTGGAAGCTTTCTGATTACCAACCCAGTTGTTGTTTTTCTAATATTTTTTTCTTATATTGATGTTTCTATTTCTATCTCGAATTATCTTTCTAAGTGCACTCTTGCCAAGGTTCTGCTCAGGGTAGAATTCAGCGTATATTCACTTATGGCTAGCCAAAAATCTAGGCTATGTTTCCTGCTGCAAACTTGTAAATGATCTTGGTGCACTCCGAGCTGATTGTCAGCATGTTAACCATGCTCAAGCAAAGAGCAGCCCGCTCTCTGGGGCTTATGTTCTTATTCACAGAAAATTAGACACAGGATAATGAGGTGGGCCATTGGGTCAACAACAAACACTTAATAAGTCAAGGTTTCTGTGGCAGACCCTGCGCTCCACATATTGGTACAAAGATTCCAATACACCTTGCCTAGCTCTTCTGGTTTCTAGGGTGCCTGAGATGTTACTAGGTATCATCCAAGACCCCAGTTATCACATTTTAGAAGCAACCTAGGAGTCAGATAACAGAGAACTAAATCATGGTCCTCAAGATTATACTCCAAGAAGTAATGAAATTCATCCAAAAAAAATTGTGTAGTGATGAATGTACAACATTGTGATTATGCTAAACTCTTTGGATAGATTGTATGGTATGTGAATATATCTCAATAAAACTACTTTTAAATAAATAAATAAGCAGGAATAGCCAGAAATAGCAGTATGTACAGTAGCATAGAGATTGAGAGGTGATGAATCTTTTGTTTGTCTGATTTTTATTATTATTATTGAAATAATGAAAATTTTCTAATACTGGTTGAAGTGATGAATGCACAACTATGTGATTATACCAAATACCTTTGATTGTACACTTTGGATGGATGGTATGCTTTATTAATATGTGTCAATAAAATTAAGTTTGTTTGTTTTTTTTAAAGATTATACTCCAACAGTTTCACTTGACCCCTGTAGTAGTCAGGGTTCTCTCAGGAATCAGAATCAACAGGAGATATCTGTCAATAATATAAGATTTTATAAGAGTCTCTCACGTGACCGTGGGGATGCACAAGTCCAGGTTCCGCAGGCAGGCTGCAAGCCAGGGGCTCCAATGAAAGACTGATGAAGGGTCCTTGATGAGTTTCTGGGAGAAGTTGGCGGTCAAACGACAAGCTGGGAAATTCTGTCTGAATGTTGAAATCGCTTCTCCTTCTAAGGCAGTCAACTGATTGGATAAAAGCGTCATCCATTCTTGATCCAATTTCCTGACTGATGCAGATGTAATCAGCCATCCATGCAGTAAACTCACTGGTGATCGAAGTCCATAAATGCTCTTTTATTACAATTAGCCCAGTACTTGCTGGACCTAATACCTGGACACAATTACCTAGCTGAGTTGACACATTAGCCTAACCATCACAGTCCACCCCTTGTCAACTCGGCAACCATACACATTACCCTAAACCATACTTAGTCTCTAAGTAAAAACAATAACATACAAGCATACATATATATTTCTGCCTAACAATGTTTAACTCCCCTGCATACAACTGGAAATGCATTAATTCCCCACAGAATATGGTGCAAGACCTTGGGCAATATTCACTCTTAAACTTGACATCCTTAAATATTATGACATGAAATTAATGCAACTTTTCATATGATAGGGGAAAAGGTTGGGGAAGAAAACAAGAAATTCATTTTGTGTACATATACAGTCATACTCATAACGAAACAAGGAAGAAGGGTTCATGACTATTACAGTCCTCATTTCTGTAACTGGTCATGTGGTCGAAGTTCATATTTACCACTACCTTCTTCCACTACCCATTCCATGTTCCCGTTACCTTCAGCAAGCACTTCAGCTGGCCATGGTTTTTTGCCTGGTGGGGTGACCCAAACTTTCATTACCGAAGATTCTGGGCCATTGTTAGTCCTGCTTGAATTGGTTTGTTGCAATTTTCCATTGACTTTAATCACAGGGCATGGCAGTACTAGGAGATGCCCTAGAGGATCTCCTGCATTCCAGGCAAACTCTTCTTTACCCCCATTATTTGGATGTAGTCCTATTTCCCCCTTGATAGTCAGGATCAATCACTCCAGCCAGCAGAGTAATTCCTTTCTTTGCCTGTTCATTCACAGGCAAGAGGAGCCCAAAGTGGCCAGGTGGCAATCTTAACTTCCAGTTCAATGGAATCATTGTTGTGTTTCCTGCTGGCAGCACACTTCCTTTTAGGACTAAAACCTGTAGACCAGCAGTGCTTAAGGTTGCAGGGACAGGAAGCAAAAATTTTCCTAGTGGGTCACTAGGAGTAATAGTGAGTGGTGCCACTCCCATTTCCACCCCTTGATTCCTGGACCCATGAATCCTGGTTAAAGGAGAAACAGCACCATAGAGAGGACGCTGATTTAGAGCATACACAGCCTCCTGGAGAACACTGCCCCAGCCCTGCAAGGTATTGCCACCTAGTTGGCACTGTAATTGAGTCTTCAAAAGGCATTCCACTGTTCTATTAATCCAGCTGCTTCAGGGTGATGGGGAACATGGTAAGACCAGTGAATTCCATGGGCATGTGCCCATTACCACCCATCATTTGCTGTGAAATGGGTTCCTTGATCAGAAGCAATGCTGTGTGGAATGCCATGGCGGTAGATAAGACATTCGGTAAGTCAGCGGATGGTAGTTTTGGAAGAAGCACTGCGTGCCGGCAATGCAAACCCATAGCCAGAGTGTGTCTATTCCAGTTAAAACAAATTGCTGCCCCTTCCATGGTGGAAGTGTACCAATGTAGTCAACCTGCCACCAGGTAGCAGGCTGGTCACCTCGAGGAATGGTACCATATCAGGGGCTGAGTGTGGGTCTCTGCTGCTGGCAGATTGGGCATTCAGCAGTGGCTGTAGCCAAGTCAGCCTTGGTGAGGGGAAGTCCATGTTGCTGAGTCCATGCATAACCTCCATCCCTACCTCCATGGCCACTTTGTTCGTGAGCCCATTGGACAATGACTGGAGTGGCTGGGGAAAGAAGCTGAGCATTAGCCACAGAGCGGGTCATTTTATCCACTTTATTATTAAACTCTTCCTCTGCTGAAGTCACCCTCTGGTGGGCATTCACATGGGACACAAATATGTTCATATTTTTTGCCCACTCAGAAAGGTCTATCCACATACCTCTTCCCCAGACCTCCTTGTCACCAATTTTCCAATCATGTTCCTTCCAAGTCCCTGACCATCCAGCCAAACCATTGGCAACAGCCCACGAATCAGTGTACAAACGCACCTCTGTCCATTTCTTCTTCCAAGCAAGATGAACGACTAGGTGCGATGCTCGAAGTTCTGCCCACTGGGAGGATTTGCCCTCACCATTATCCTTCAAGGATGTCCCAGAAAAGGGCTGCAGTGTTGCAGCTGTCCACTTTTGAGTGGTACCTGCATATCGTGCAGAACCATCTGTAAACAAGGCCCGAGTTTTCTCATCCTCAGTCAACTGATTATAAGGGATTCCCCAAGAGGCCAAAGCTGTGGGGTGGGAAAGAGAAGGTAAGATGGCAGGGATGGTGCCATGGGCATTTGGGCTACTTCCTCATGTAACTTACTTGTGCCTTCAGGACCTGCTCGAGCCCTATCTCGTATATACCACTTCCACTTTAT
Organism: Chaetophractus vellerosus; assembly: GCA_004027955.1. Taxonomy (NCBI): domain Eukaryota; kingdom Metazoa; phylum Chordata; class Mammalia; order Cingulata; family Chlamyphoridae; genus Chaetophractus; species Chaetophractus vellerosus. The sequence continues at coordinate 133 of PVKH010032548.1, read as the reverse complement.
TATGGAGTGCTGCTGTGCACGCCCAACTTTATGGTTTGGTGGGTCAGACTATACCCAGGTCATGAAAGGCAATGCAGGTCTCATGGTAACTTGATGGCCCATGGTTAAGCATTCAATCTCTACTAAGGCCCAG
>PVKH010032547.1:0-12147 GCA_004027955.1 Chaetophractus vellerosus | reverse complement strand
CGAGAACATGCGTCTTGTTAAATTAGTTTGTTTCTCTTACCTACTGGTGAGTTTAGAGATTCTCTACTACTTCCTCATTTTAAAACTTCCACTGGATCTCTTTTGTCTATAGGATAAAGCCAAACATTTTATCATGGTCTACATTTTACCTGAATATCTTTCTCTAGATCTACCATCCAAAATGTTGGAGCATGCAATTTTTTTGTTTCTTCACCACGCTTCTCACTTTTCCTTGGAGATGCCAGGCCTTCCACAACTCTTTTCATGCCACTCCTGCTTCCTGCTTTTACTTCTGTGTTTTCTTTGCCTAGTAAAATCGTATTTATGGGTCAAGATTAGCTGGAAAAGTTTCACCCACCGAGATACCCCTAGGCACAGTTAGTTATTTGGTTCTCTGCCAATCACTCTACTTCGTCAATAGCTCTGTAATAGCGTCTGCTCATTCATTCATTCAAAAATACTTCTTGGGCATTTCTATGAACTAGGTGCTGGGCCCTGAAACCACATGGGGATTGGGATGGGTAAGGTACCTGATCTTGAGTTGAACTGTGGCTGGTCCTCAGGGGTTTGTCTCCCTCACAGGACTTTGAAACTGCAGAGGATAAGAATTGTTGGCCTTATTTTATATTTGCATCACTAGTGTCTACATTTGTGCCTGGTTCAAACTCGGTGATTAAGAAATGCTCATTGCTTTTCATGTCTTCTTGATGAAGCATATTGATCAATCTTATAAAATCTAACTGCTTAGTGAGTCAATCAGCATGCTTAAAATCTTGGCTTTAAACTTGGAACAGTTGCTCTGAACATCATTGCTCTCTGAGATCTTATGGAGTCTAATGACCTTTAGGCCTAACCCTTTTAAAGTATCCTGTGATGGGCACTTTGGCTCAGCACCTTGGAATAGTCTTTTCCCAGAGAGGAAACACATTCTCTGATTAAATGCCCTTAGCAGGCAGGGACAGGACACAGCTGGAGTTTGAATCAGGCCAAATCCCATCAGATTGGAAATCAAGAAGCTGGTGCTTTTGAAGATTATAAATCTGGAAAGCAACAAAGATAAGGGACTGCGAGACCCTGCTCAAAGCAGGTAGTACCACTTCTCTTTGGCTTTTAATGCTGCTTCTCTCTGGCTGTTGTACCCAGAATGACTTTAAAGAAGGATATGTGGGAGGAGATGAGGTCTTAATCTTAGAACTGCTAAATCTACTCCCCCTTTCAAAAGAGAAGTAATTAGTGTCTTGGGGAAGGCAAAAACTGAGAATATGGAGTGCTATGGAAATGAGGAGGACTTGCCAAAAACTCTCGCCTCATATCTTCCTGTTTTCCAGAAAGGCATAAGTACGACTGTACATAGAAGAAGACCTTAAAGCTAGATAGCATGCTAGCTCACTACTACTGGTGACCGGGGACATTAAATCATGGGGTTCTGCCGCATGTGACTTTTCTTGGTTCTTTAGTATGTGCATACATCATTCTCCATTTAACCACACTTGAGCATTTACTGTGGTTACTTCTCTGCTCTTGGCCATGAGCCCGTTTACTGGTGCCATTGCCAAAATGAAGACATTCAAGAGGGCTCAGGGAGCCCTCTCCTTCCTTGGGTGGCTCTGTGGGTGTTGGAGCTGCCTGGGTAGTCTAGCTGTTTCTTGAGCAGACTCTGGCCCCTCTCTTGTCCAGGAGATGTCGCCCCGTCTATCCAGCATATGCCTGGGAGCTCATTACTGCTGTAAGTGTTGGCTTTTGAATGGGTGTTTCAGGCGTTTTGTTTACATGCTTTATTTCTCATTTATGAACAAATCGATAACAAGACTTACTCTTTGTTGCGCTGGATTTGTTTTATTTATTCCATTTGAATTTGATTAAAAAGCTGTCAAACATCGATCTACATTTTTATCAGAAGAATTCTGTCACAAAACCGGGTATGAGATGTGTTCAGTTAGAATATACTTTTCAAAATAAAACAATGTTTGATATATTCTAGACAGTTACTCTTTTGTTTATCCATGACAACTGAAACTAACCATCAAATGGATAAACCAATTCAAGTCTAGTCAAGTAATCCTTAGGGCATACGAAAAAAGCCATTTAAAATAGTTCTTTCTAGATGGATTTAATGTAATTCACCAATAAAGCATCCTCAGAAGCATAATAAAAATTCTACATAAAATGACATAGCCAGGGAAAAGGAAGATGTACAGTTTGATGAAGATTCAAAATGGATGTTAACATTAAAAATGAGCAGTCATGCAATTCCTATATAATATAAAGATCAAAGTAGCAGGGCACTAATTTTGCTTCTAAGTTATAAGATGGTATGTTATGGGACTGCAAATAGTATTTATTAAAAATCATATCCAATGGCAAATGTTTTGAACTGTCATCTTTCTTCAGAAAAATTGTCATTCAACATGTTTTTTTTTTTTTTATAACTTTCAACTGTAGAGCACTGAGAATAGCTGGACTATATTTACACATACAAAAATGTTCTGAAAAGATGAAATATGTCTGTTTTGGTTGAGAACATGATCTCTTTTATCCTATTTAAAAATGATTAGCCTCTGCCTTCGCACCTCTTTTGGATCTACCCGTGTACAAATAGGAGGACGGGGACATGACTGAGGCAGCATGGGTGGTGAGAAGGAGCTCACTGAACTCACACCCATCCTGTGAAAGGCACTCACACTCACTCACACAGCTACACAACACGCCACATGCTCAAGGCCTGGGAGCAGCATAAAAGCTGTCTTTTGGATATTCTCTGTACTCTGTACATTATTTAATAATGTGGGACATGCGTGCTGTGTGCCTAGAAGTGCTAGAAGGCACAGCACTGAAGGGGTTAACGCAGAACACATATAGGCAAATATTGTCAATTATTTTATTCAAATGTTTGGAACTTAAACACAAAATCGTCATTAAGTTTTCGCAAAATGAGGCATCTGTCACTTGAAAGGAAAAAAATATTTCAGAAATATGTTTACAGAAATGTAAAAATATTAGGCATCAAGACAGATGTGAACATATTCAGTGACTTGTCTTGTCTGTCAGTCTTCCTCTGAGCCGAAGATCTTATTGTACTCGCTCAGCATGAGCTCGGCTATCTGGTTTTGGTACACCATGTGTACGGCCATATTCCCTGTTTCGTTTTCAGCTCGCAGAAGGGTGGGTCCAAATACGATTCCTAAGCTTTGTGTGGACATGAGGTTCTTGGAGGCTTTGGCCACTATCCTGTGGAGAGAGAGGAAAAAATGATTCCATTGGACTTTGAAGTGAAATTGTGGCTACCCTTGAATGATAAAGTCCTGGGTTTTTGAGTTCTTTTTCCTTTTTAAATTTCAATTTAAAGAACAAAAGTCATGGTGGTGATTGGCTTTGGCACGAGAGGGAATGCAACACAAGAACAAAATTTTTCTAGTTCCAGGGAAACAGCAACTACTACAACACTATTTAATCTTCTACCCGTCATGCCTTACTGTATGGAAACAGAGCCCATGACTTCTGAAAGTCTTATCCAACTTTTCATCCCCATAGTAACTGGTAACTGTAGGTGCTCAATAAATATTTGTGGAATGAATGAATAAATATGTTGGATAGCAGCAATTATCATGGAGCATAAACAAGATTCAGCATTTGAAGTGCTTTTAGACAATGGAGGAGACAGGTGAGACATGCATTAAAATGTATAAGAATCCAAACAACATAAACAGAACCATATGCCATAATTAATGATAGAAGGTAGACGTAAGGACTGAGGAAAACACTAGGCTTTTAGTGACTAGAGTGAGTAAAGTGTTCCTGGCAAATGTTAATTGGAATATGTTCATGGAGAAGGTATGTCTATTTAGGTGTCTGGCAAAATCTCAGTGTCTCCAATTATTTTGGATGTCCAGTTTAGCTCATACCACAATAAAATACAGAATCCTGTAGTATTGAACAAGAAAAGAGTCCCATTTGAATCAAAATAATGTTTTCTTATGTGAGGATTGTACAGAGGGTTAGAATACCAAAGAAGCATCAGGGTATAGTTTTATTAATGGCAATGCCATGCCGGCTTCAATTCAGAACTTCTAAAAACAAAAAACGGGGCGGGGGGGGGCGGATGTGGCTCAAATGGTTGGGCGTCTGTCTGTCATATGGAGGGACCTGGGTTTGATCCCCAGGACCTCCCGGTTAAAAAAAAACAAAACAAAACAAAACAAAAACCAAAATACAGTCTTATTCTATAGAGATTTAAAGAAAAAGTAATGTGTATTCTTACAACAGAAGGCTTTGCAGTTGGCTCCTGAATTTAGGAAAGTGGGGTTTTAGTGATGTTCAGGATAGAGGATAGCATACAGAAGGACAGGGTACTAAGCAATATCAAACTCTGTACTCCAACAGGTATCCCAGCCCAAGGGAAATATGAGTGTAGAGAATAAAGCAAGACAAAGGAACCCTGGTGCAGTTGGACTGTTGGACAGTTAGAGAACTCTTTTCTTTGGCCTGGGTAGAGGGAAGGCAGGAAGACTCGCTTTGTTTATTTCCATCCATTCGCAAATCTGAATCTGACCAAGAACCCAAAGCCAAGGCCCACTGACCTGACTCCCCCACAGCACCAGGTCATGGCCAGCAAAATGTACTTGCCTGGACCACAGTAATAATAATCAACCATCGTTGCAGGCGCTTTTGCATTTAATCCTCACAACGATCCCATGAAGTAGCTTCTTTTATTAAGCAAATGGGCAGCCTGAGGCACGGGGTGGTTAAGTGCGTGGTGCCACACAGAACAGGGGTTCAAACCTGGGCAGCCTGGTTCCAGGGTCTTTTGCAGTTTTATTGCCAAAGATTTCTGTGCTTCAGAACTGCACTGATTTTTCACTTTGCTATCCTCCACATGGTTATAAATACTTCCACAAGAAGGAGTGTGGATTTATCCTTTGCTGTAGAATTGTGATTGAGAGCCTGGTTACAGGAAAAGCATTGTGGGCAAAATGACTATAGAATTTGGACATGCTGCCGCCCATTTTCACATGTCTTCTGCTTTAAATGGAGACGATTTGTACCTGTGAGCACTGTTGGCATGGCTACATTTCTGGAAGGGATTCTCATATTTTTAGAGTATCGGTGAGCTATCTGAGACTTCAATTTTTTTTTAAACTTAAAAAATTCAAATTTAAAGCTTCTTTTGGAATATAGGAGGCTATGCCACTTTGTTATTGCATTTACCAAAAGTTTGTAGAATGATTTAAGCATCCTCCTACCTAAAGTTGGAGCAAATGGAATGGGCCTTTGCTTCCCTTTAATACACCTAATTACCTTGTTTGAAATATTTCTTGAACCTCAACCAGAACTCCTTAATAGAAAAGCCATTAGGAAGATTCACTGTGAAGGAGACACAGATTTTTTTTTTTTGGTTTTGAATTCTGTTGAACATCTTTTTGTGATATTAACTCCTTCATTGAGTCAACCCCAATTAAAAAAAATGTTAAAGACAAATATGGAGAGAGGTAACATTGATCAATTAATTGAGTGCCTGTTCGTTGAAAATTGGTAGCCATTGGTAGCAAGTCTAAATTTATAAGATCTATCTAGCATGGAACAGGGTTCAGAGGTCAGAGGGAATGAAAAAGAATCAAAAGCAAGGGAGGGGAGCAGATGTTGCTCAAGTGGTTGAGCAACTGCTTCCCATGTATGAGCTCCTGAGTTCATTTCCTGGTATCTCCTTAAAAAAAAATAGCAAGAGAATATTGAAAGTGTGAAGGGGAGTGGCCTTGAGCACAGGGCTGTAGAAGAACATTAGGATCTGTGGAGGTCAAGGGAAACTGACAAGGGAAGAGAAAGATGTAAATATAGATTGAGGAATGGAAGATGTATTTTCCTTTTTCATCATGGCTAAAACTTCAGCGGACCGCAGGAGGAATGAGATTTGGGATAGCTGGGAACCAGGCATATTCACAAAGCCAAGGCTAGAATTCAAGGAAGGTCCAAAAACTGATTATTGGAGGGAGAAGTGGTGGCTGTCAGGAAGGGATAGAAGTAGAAGCTGAAAGAGGCCTATGGCATCTGGAGGAACTTGGAGAAGAAGGGCGTTATCCATTTCTCCAGGGGGTACCAGAAAGATACAGCCAGTGGGACTTGGGCCATGAGGGGAGAGCAAGAAGGTTGAATGAGACTATACTATTTTTCTATCTGCCAAGAGTTCGTTACATTTTTCCTGCTCAGCAAAAGTCCTGGTCTTAGAATTCAGGGCAGGGCCAAATCCAGAGGAGGTACCCAATACTGAATTTACAGGACAAATAGTGGAGGCTTGAATTACATGTGAGTGCCTCCCTCAGGGAAAGTGTTCTCTATCTTAGGGGATGGGTCATGGAAAGGGACTCTTCTTGTGGGTTTCTGCCAGTGCATCAGTTTCTTAAATTTTCTGTGGACAAGTGTTCTTTTGTTTGTTTGTTTGTTTTTGCACATATAAGTATAGAATATTAATTCCATCTCAAACCTGTAGCCTTGGTGCCGATTTCCCCTCATGCTTTCCATTTGATTTTCTAAAAATTTTTATTCTGTTGCCCTACATGCAATCTAACATTTCACACTTTTAATCACATACAGATATATATTTCAGTGCTGTTAATTCATTTACAATGTTGTGCTACCATCACCACCATTCATTGCCAAAACATTTCCATCATTCCAAATAAGAACCCTGTATATTTTAAATGTTAACTTCCCATTCTCTGTCCCCAACTTATCCACTGGTAACCTATATTCTATATTCTGACTCTATTTGCTTATTCTAATTGTTTCAAATAGTGAGATCATACATTATTTATCCTTTTGCATCTGTTTTATTTCACTCAACATGATGTCTTCTAGGTTCATCCATGTTGTCTCATGTAACAGGGCTTTATTTCTTTTTATGGTTGAATATACGCCATTGCATGAGTATACCACATTTTATTTTGCCATTCATCATTATCATGAATTAAAATGATAACCTACACAATGGGAGAAAGCATTTGGAAACCACATATCTGATAAATGTTTAATATCCAGAATATATAACAAAATCCTTCAACTTAACAAAAAAACACACAAACAACCCAATTTAAAAAATGGGCAAGGGGGCCGGCCATAGCCCAGTGGATAGGGCACCGTTTCACCACATGGGAGGCCTTGGGTTCGGTTCCCAGGGACCTCTCCGGGCGGGCAGACTGCCTTGAGAACAGGAAGCCGCCGTGGGCGGAGCAGAGCCACCGTGGGCAGGGAAAAGCCACCGTGGACAGGGCAAGGCCGCCATGGGCAGGGCAAGCCACCCACGAACAGAAGCAAAAAGCCGCCTGTGAATGGAAGCAAAAACCCGCCTGTGAACAGAGCAGAGCCGCCTGCACAGTGAGCTGACTCGGTGCGTCACCACAACGGGGGGAGACAGAGCAGACACAGAAGACAAAAACGAACACAGCAAGAGCAAACAGAAAGGGGGGGGACATGTAACAAAAAAAAAATGGGCAAAAGCTTGAGTAGACATTTCTCCAAAGAATATATACAAATGGTCTGAAAGGACATGAAAAGGTACTCAACATCATTAGCCATTAGGGAAATGCAAATCAAAACCACAATGCGATACCCTTTCACACCCATTAGAATAGCTATTATTTAAAAAACCAAAACAGAAAATAACAAATGGTGGTGAGGATGTGGAGAAACAAGAACACTCATTCACTGCTGGTGACAATGTAAAATGGTACAGTCACTTTGGAAGACAGTTTGGCAGTTCCTCAGAAAATTCAGTATAGAACTGCCATATGACCCAGCAATCTCACTTCTAGGTATATATCCCAAAGAACTGAAAGCTGGGACTTGAACAGATATTTGCACACTGATATTCATAGACACATTATTCACCATTTGATTTTTAACAAAAGCATCTTTTACTTATGAGTACTTAAAAATAGTCTTGTTATAAGCAAAATTTACTAATAATACACAGGTTTGTACTTTCCTTACATTGCGTTACTACAGGTTAAATTTTCTTAGCAGTTTGGAGTTTTTTCCTAAGTTGGGAAAATCGAGTTACTTGCCATACCTTTTAGAAAAATCAAATACAGTTTAGAAGAAAATGTAAATATGTATTATTTGGAAAATATGAACACAGAATATATATTCTTATTTATACTGCTACAAAATGCATATGTATTAAAAAATGTATATATTTTAATTGGTAATTTATTTTCCAAATATCAACCAAGTAATAGGTGTGTTGAGAAATCAGTAAATCACTAGCTTAGACTTGATGCTGAAAATAGAGGCCAATTTGGGATAGAGTCACCAATGACCAAACTGCATGATTCATTTATATGGGCAAATAAATTCATGTGTCAAAGTTTAAATTGGATTAGATCTCTTTCTAATAGATGAGGATAGACTCTTCTAGCAAAGAAAGTCCCAAACTGAGGATGTTAGGAAAGTTTATTAATGCTGTTATGAATTTTACAATTCATATGTGAATTTGCCTATTCCCTACCTCACTAGACTCCTAAATAGGTAAGTGGTTGGTTCAGGACCAGACAGGGAGTCAACCACAATTTCAAAAATATGGCTTGGCTCCTATCCTTGAAAATTATTTAAATCTCAATTTGTTTTTTGTTTTACCGCAAATCAATTGCTATCATAATGTCTATCCTTATTGTGGGGACCAGGGGACACTGCAAGTGCCATTATTACTGAAGGCTGCAACTGGCAAAACATAGGTGAAAGGGAAATATTTCTTTCAATAAGCTATTGAAAGAAATAAAAGCCCTGCATAGGAGAAAAAAAAAAGAATTCAGTTCAGTGTCTAAGGTGGAATACTCTCCAAAGCAGTGATAACTTGTACTTCCAATAGCTTAAGCTGCAGTTGAGTTATATTGTTGGAAGGGAAGATCTGATTCCAAAAACCATATAAGTTTTTACTATGTGTTTGGCTATACTTCCAGGGCAGTTTTTCACTAAAGTGAGTTGTGCAAAACACCATTTTGGTGATATGCTTTGCAGAAACAGCATTCTGGAATAAAATAAGTTTTGGGGAAAACTGATTATTGTTTTCTCTTCTTGGAAACTGACAATGCACAATAGTACAATAAAGTCTCTGATAAATCCTGCAGGAAAAAATCCTGCTCATCTTTGTTTAACTTGTGTCTTCCCTAACTTACCTGAACAGAGGTCTTCTCTCCTGAATGACACCGAGGAGCACATATTAGGAAGTGAGTCTGAAAATGTGAATATTCTACCCTATTATGCCACCCGGCCTCAGAGCTCTAGAGCATCTAACTCAGAAAGAGGTCAGATTGTGGTCATCTCTTGCAACCTCCACCTTGCTAGCAGGGCTTCAATTTCATTAGACTCCATGACAGTGTTGTAAATTTTGAGTTAAAATTAAACCTGTTTTCAGCAAAGAAATGAAAGGAACTCCCCTTCTATGATCAAACAAAGGCCAAAAGTCAAAAGAACAAATCTGAATGAGAAAGGTGAGGGCGAAGACATGGTTGTGAGATTAACGTACAGTGAAATGATGGATGGGTTAGAAGCTGCAAAAGCATTTAGATCTTCTATCAATATTCGGGAACTCCTCCACATGTTTGTTTGCTTACTGTTAATTTACACCCAAGAATACTTTATAGCAAAGATATCTGGTTCTAAGCAATATGGAGAGCTCCAAGTTTTGTGGCTGTGAATGCTTGACTAATGGGAAAAAGACTTTGAACTGTGACTCTTTTGAAAAAGACTATTTGTTAATATTGGCTTCATTTAAAATATCCTGACAAAAATAATTATGATTTTATGAATTTTTTCACTTGATATATATTCATGGTAAAAGCAATTCTTATGTTGCTAAATAATATTCAAGTTTATAAAATCTTGAAATGGATAAGAATTCACTTTTCTGGCAAGTGAAAAAGTGATATACATCTTACAACATAAAAAGGAGAGGAAATGCCAGAGCTACTTTCTGTCAGACCTAAATGGAAGGAGCAGTGAGCCATCAATTTAAGATTATTTTAGAAACAATCTATAATCCAGTGCTACAGATGTTGGACCCCAGACAAAAAAAATCCTCTCAGCTTTATGCTGGGTAAGTTTTTCCAAAAGTGAGCTGAATTGCTAACTCAAAGAATTTCTTAGTTGCGTAAAATCACAGCCACATGACTCACACTGAAAGAGAGCTTTACTAGAAAACTAAAAATTCATGATGAATTAAGAAGTCAAGAGCATCTAATAATGATCTAGCAGCAAACAGAGCTATGGATGCAAACTTCCTTCTAAGTTTGTGCTTTGCTGTTACTGTAGTGACTTGCAAAGGAAGTTGAAGCCACGTATGTGCCTGAAGTACAACTCTCCAGGTATGGAGGGGTATTAGAATCATCCCCTTCCCTATCCGTGGAATGCTATGATTTTCCAACATGCATAGTTTAGGATGGTTGTGTCTTGAATGGGGAAATGTGGTGGTAAATGTAATATTACCATCAGGTCACACCTGGCTTGCAGAATATAGCTCAGCCATTGAAAGTGAAATGCTAATTGTGACTTTGACCACTTAATTGAAGAAAGGCTGTTAAAAATAGAATAACAAATTTTCAATATGCTCAACGTATGTTTTCTATGTGTTATGACTATTTTGGGGGGGATTCATGCTAACCATATGCTTGCCTATCCTCAATTTGCACAAACTATACTGCTGTCTACACTGGCCGTTTTCTAAGATTGGGAACTTAGCAGAAATCCCACCTTCTCCCTTAAAGTCATGGCTGTATGCTAGAAACATTTTCAATTACTACAAAAGCTGAGGAGCATTCACAAGTCTTTTTGCATTTAATATTCATATGTTTCAAAGTGGTAATTCACAGGTAATTCAGCCCTTTTTTATATGTTTATAAACCAATTGATTTAACCTAATTGTAAAGTCTTCAGTTTTACAACCAAATCATCATATTACATGATTATTTTCTAAAATAAGTTAACAACTATCATTCTCAATGGGAATTATTGCCATATCCTGACATTTTAACTTTAAAATTATCTTTAAATCATGTGTATATAATTCTCTTAAAGTACATCATAGAAAAGGAGTTTATATGGCAACTGCATCACACTGCCTGATTCTTTGCATTTATTGAATATCTTTTTTACACTGATTTTAAGGCAGAAGACTGAAATATTTTAAATTATTCACTTGTCTCTTATTTTTATTGACTGGACAGTGTAGAGTTAATCCATTATTCAGGTGATATTCAGAATATCTAATAAGACGAAAGAACCGGGAAAGTAAAAACAAAGAAACAGGTGACTATGGGCAGAAACGGGCTATTGGCATTTTAAATAGCTCCCAAGCAATTCTAATGAGCAGGTGTGGTGAGTGCTGCGCTGTAGTCGAGGGTGCTCAGGGAAAGCTTCTCTGAGGAAGGGGCATTTGAGAGGCTTCCATAGGTGCCTGTACTGGGGAGAGGAGCATTCCAGGCAGACAAAACCCCAGTGGTGAGCCTATGCTTGGTGGTTCTAGGAACAGAGAGGAGGCTAGTGTGGCTGGAGGCCAGGGAGTGAGGGGAAAGAGGAGGAGATGCCGTGTCAGGCCTCACCGACCTTGGTAAGGATTTTGGATTGAATTCTAAGGGTGATGGGAATCCATTATTGGATTTCAAGCAAGAGAGTGACACTGCTAGCATTTAGAGGATATAATGTATATAGTTTTAATTTACATATAGATTTGAGAAAATATATTTGATATCATTCTGTATCTGGCATTATTCACTTGTATCTTGAGCAATTGCTGTCTTATATGTATAAGATATATTATTTTGTCATTACCTTATTATGGGACAGAGTGGATTGTACCCTATGATTTCTAATAAATGAGGTTGAGAGAAAAATCTTTCCCTGTGCTCTTCCTCACATTTTGGAGTATTTCCTCCCCAGGGGCATTTGGCAATGCCTGGAGACATTTTTGATCATCACTACTGTGCGGGGACGGTTTACTACTGTCATCTGGTGGGTAGAGGGCAGGGATACTGCTAAACATCCTACAATGCACAGGACAGCCTCACCCACCCCCGACAAGAATTATCCAGCCTAAAATGCCAGTAGTGCCCAAACTTTGCCTCAGGGTAAAATAGTAGAGATGTAACAATTAGATCTATGACC